>JAODAL010010627.1:0-104141 GCA_025379985.1 Phyllomedusa bahiana | reverse complement strand
GCCCCCCCCCCATCTAAGACCCCACATCAGAAAATTCGCTTTTGACATCACAAAAAATTTCATCATAGCCCCCCTTATCGCACCACTCACTTTAGCCCCCCTTTATCTATCCCCAAATATCTATAGACCCACTCTTTTAGAGACCATTCTTTTTCTAGATTCCTTCTTTACGACCCTTGTTTTGCGCCCTTCATCTACCTATAGCCCTGTAGGCCCTTATTACAAACGTTACCCACAGACCCCTCATCTCCACTTGTCTGATCATGAACGGGGACACCTGGCATCTCAAGATCAAAACCTTATCATATGCAGATCAGTTACCCCTTTTTTTCAGAACCTTTTGGTAATGTCTCCTTATAAAAGGCATTCCCTATAACCCATTCTAGGGACCTTATAAGATCTCCACTACGCCTATTATCGTAACCTTCCCCCATAGTTTCTAATACAGCCCCTCACTACAGTTTTTGTCTTGATTTGTCCCGTCATCTACAGGCATTCACCTGAAAATTATAACCCCCATCTCGGACCTTCACCTAAAATTACCCACTACAGTCTAAAATCTAAGACCTTCACTAAGCCCCTTCACTACAGTCCTATTATTACGCCTTCCCCATAGATACCCCATGAAGTCCCATCTAAAGGGGATTTAAGAATCCGTAAAGTTTTCCAATATAGACCTACCATCTGCAGACCTTCACCTATAGCCCCCTGCACTACACCCATCTTTTTTTTAATTTTGATACCGTAGATTACCCTTTAAATAGCCTAAATTTACGACCTTAACCTATGATTTTTTCATACAGTCTCTCTTACATCAGATACCTATACATAACTCCATTACAGACTCATCTTCCACATAGCTATAGATTACTCCACTACAATCCTATCATCTACAGACATTCACCTATAGATTACTCCACTACAGTTCCATCATCTACAGACCTTCACCTATAGCCCTCCCCACAACAGTCTCATTATCTACAGACCTTCACTTATAGCCCTCCCCACAACATTTCTCATTTTTTACAGCCTTCACTTAAGCCTCGCCACTACAGCCCTATATTAAAGAAGTATCCCATAGAAAATTTCCCATGAAACCCCTATCTTTCCAAAGACTTAACCTATAGCCCTCTCCACTACAGTCCCCTCATCTGTAGACCTTTACCCATAGGTTACTACACTACAGTCCCATTATCTACAGACCTTCACTTTAGACGCCCTTATTTATTCCCCCTCATCTACAGCCCTTACCTAACCCCCTTTCAGTAAGTCCATCCCCGACCTTCCCCTAAGCCCCCTCCTTTTAAAGACCATCATTACACACCTTCACCTAAAGCCCCTTTCAGTACAGTACCATCACCGACAGCCTTTACCTATATCCCCCCACTATGGGGCCCCATCTTAAACCCCTTCAATATCGTCCCCCCCCCTTCATCCTATCTTTACAGACCTTCCCACACCCCCCTCCACTATAGCCCCTTTATCATCTACGACTTAAACCTATACCCCCCCCACCCGACCACCCTCTATGCCCCGTAGATGTACGGAAACAATCTACCCTTCCCAAAAATCACTTACTGTTAACCCTACATCTAAACCAGGGTGTTTTTAACCAGATCTACCCCCTCCTTATTTTGAACTCCCCATAAATTGACCTAGGCCCACCCGTCCCTTAGAACATTTTGAAAAGAAAATCTCTTTGGGATAAGATCCTTCCATCTGGGTGAGCAGCAGGACCTCCAAGTTGAGGCTATCTAAAAAGAGTCCCCAGGGTCACGAACCCCCTTGAAACTTCTCCCCCTTCCCACGCACGGTCGGAGTTTTGAAGTCCTTGAAGCCCACGAGGGCAAGTCCCTGAACACTTAGCACCAGGAGCGGTGATAGTGCGGGTTTCATCATTGGTTTTCCTTTATTCCTTCTCCTTCTGGAGTCTGGAGAACTTCATCCAAGGACAAGAACATCATCAACCTCTTAAAAGTCAATGTGTCAGCATGGAGAAGGCTCTCCCGGAAGACTCCTCGACCTAACACCTGGATTGGGATGGTCTGAGCAGGAAGCACTCTCAGCTCTGCTACATCAGGTATGACCAGTCTTTCACATACTATCTGCTGGGATGGGTGGCTCTTGGTTTCCCTATAATCTGCCCTGGATTCTCCATTCCCCCAGTGACACCTGTCATTGTGTAGCCGAAATGTAATAGTGTCATCCCTGGGCAGAAACAATGTAAAATTTTAAATGACGACTCAGCTTGCTACATCTATTTTACAAGAGGTCTACTCCGGGGGCGAGCGGGGGAGGGACATATTAGTATGTGCCCGGGGGCCAATCTTTGTAATGGGTGAGTGTAAAAAGGGTTCAACCGGGTAAAGATACAGCCCTTGAGGGTATTATATGGTTATTATAGGGATATTATAAGGTTATTATAGCGATATAATAGGGTTAATATGAGGATATTATGAAGTTATTATATGATCATACATGATTTATAAGGGTTATTTAGCGCTATAAAAAAGGGTTAATAGAGGTATTTAAATTATTAAGGATATTATAAGGTTAGTATAGAACTGTTATACCTATATTATAAGGTTTTATAGCCTAAAATGGGTTAATATGGGGAAAATTAAAAATTAAAGGTTTTAAAATTTGGGAAAAATTTATCCAAAAAGGGTTAAAAGGTATGGGGGGAAACATTAAATTTAAAAGGTTTTTAATTATATAAAATTTTATTAATTTTTTTTATTATAAAAGGGAAATTTTTTATAAAAAAGCGATATTCGGGTTATATGAGGAATTAAAAAGAAAGAATAATTTATTAAAGTTATTTGGTTTGGGAATTAATTTTAAAAGGTTGATTTTAAATTTTGGGTTTTTGGGATAAGGTTAAATAAATTAAGTTTTATTTAAAATATAGGATAATTTTTTTTTAGGGTTTTAAGGTTTTGTGGGGTTTTTTTATTATTGGGAATTAAAAATTAGGTTTTTTGAAAAAAGGTTAAAAAGGGGGTTAATAAAGGATATTAAAAGGGTTTTAAATATTGATTATTATATGGATATTATAAGGTTGATGTAAGGTTATTATAGGACTAATACCTATTTTATAAGGTTATTATATGGATATTGTAAAGGGTTTGATTAAGGTTTTTCTTTGGGACTTTATCCCCATTTTTAAGGTTATTATGGGGGTATTGAAAGATATACATATGGGGTTTAAAAATGGGATATAGTTTTTTTTGGGTTGTTATAGGGTATTTTAAAATTTTAATAAGGTTAACAAAAGGGATTTATGAGGTTTTTAAGCGATTTTAATCAGGATGAAAAATTTAATAAAGGATATTATAAGTCTATTGTAGTGTTATCATAGTAATATAAGGACATTATAAGTTTAGCGTAAGGATATGATAAAGTTATTAAACTATATTATGAGGTTATTATAGTGATATAATCAGGATATAAAGGGTTAATATAAGGATATTCTAAGATTATTAGATGGATATTATAAGGAGAATATAGTGTTATTATAGGAATATTATACCTATATTATAAGGTTATTATAGGGATATTGTAAAGGGTTAATGTAAGGATATAAAGTTAATAAAGGGGGAAATTAATAGTTTTTAAAAGGGGTTTAAATTTAAAAAAAAAATTTCTTATGAGGGTATTAAGGCTAAAATCAGGATAAAAAGGGGTTTAAATTTAAGGATTTATAAGGTAGGGTTTTTCCAGGTTATTTATCAAAATAAAAGGATTTTTCATGTTCATTGAAAAGCACTGATAAGTTTGTAAAAAGATATGAATGGTTTTTTTTTTTAAAATATTTTATGAGGTTATTATAGGGATATGGGAAGGATACTATAAGTTTTATATAGGGGTATTATAAAGTTGTTATAGGGTTATTTTATTTATATTATGTGTAATATAAGGTTACTATAGGAATATAATAAAGATATAGGGTTAATATAAGGATATCATAGCGTTAACAGAGGGATATGATAGGAAATTATACGTTTAGTTAAGGAGATTAAAGGATTTTAAAAGGGGAATATAGGGTTAATATAAGTATATTATAAGGTTATTGTAGGGTTATGGTAAGGATATTTAATGTTCTATATAAGGATTACATTATTATTAATAAGGATATGTACGTTCTATATAAGGACATTAGGAGGGTAATATGAAGATATTAGAAGGTTATTATGAGGATATTACAAGGTTAATAGAAGGATATTATAAGTTCTGTATAAGGATATCATATGGTTAAAATGAGGATATTTTAAGGTTAATATGATATTATCAGTTCTGTATAAGGATACTATATGATTAATAGGAGGATACTATAGTGTTAGAGTATATTATATGGTTGATAGGAGATATATGGTTAATAGGGGATATTTTATAGTTAATATGAGGAAAAATTATTATAGTTTTTTTTTATAGGATATTTTATGTTAATAGGAAAAAGGAAAAAAATTTTTATGATATTAGAGGATATTATATGGTTAAAGGAGGGGTATAAGATATTAAGGGTATTATATGGTTTTTAAGGATATTTATGGGTTTAAAAGCAATATTATGTTTTAGGATTTTTAGTCAATAGTGGATATTATATGGTTTTAGAGGATATTATATGGTTAATAGCAGATATTATAGTGTTATAGGATATTATAGAGTTAATAGAGGATATTATATGCTTAATAGAGGATACTATATGGTTAATAGGGGATATTATATAGTGTTATAGGATATTATATGGTTAATAGAGGATATTATATGCTTAATAGGGGATATTATATGGTTAATAGGAGAATATTATATGGTTAATAGTGGATATTATATGGTTAATAGGAGATATTATAGTGTTATAGGATATTATATAGTTAATAGAGGATATTATATAGTTAATAGAGGATATTATATGCTTAATAGAGGATATTATATGCTTAATAGGGGATATTATATGGTTAATAGGAGAATATTATATGGTTAATAGAAGATATAGTGTTATAGGATATTGTATAGGGGATATTTTTCTAGTTAGGAAAGCTTTTCCATGTCAGGGCTTCCATGATCTTTTCTCCGCGTAGCTGAGGTAGTGGAGCTGAGTTTGTCACTTGTCGCGGCTCCTCATGATTTGACGATATCATGATGTGCTCTCTTCGGTTTTGCATTGGATTTCATGTGCATTATCCTAGATTTCTTCCATTTATGACTCTACAACTCCAAAAAGTCCACTGACTGATTGAGCTCTGCTACATCTGGAGCGTGATAACCTGGCTGAGGTGTGCGCGGGTTTTTGTTGCCCTCCTTGTTCCACATTTAGTAGGTTTGCGGTGCTATAGAGACTATATTGTGCTGCGCTGTATTGACTGTATTGAGCTGTTTTGACTCATTTTGACTCCCTTGTGATCATTCTGGTTGTACCGTTTGTGTGTTTTATTGTATTTTACATACAGTGACCTGGATTATAGCGGCGTGATGGTAGGTGATGGTGTTATTGGGGTTCTTAAGGGTTAGAAGGTCCGTCCACTTTGTCTTTATTAGATTGGATGATATAAACTTTTCCCGCCATCGATCAGCTGTGATCTATGAGATCTTCAGGTTCCCCACAGCGCCACCACTGGAGAAATGCGGTATTCCACTCTTCCTATTGAAGTCAATGAGCTGTCCATGTAATGTATGGACGTGCCGGGTCCTCCAGAGAGGAAGACACTCTTTGTAGCCAATCTCCTCTCTAGCTCATGTATGAAGGTCCTAAATGGAGGCCCCCTCCTCGTACAGAGGTCCTACAAGCTCCATCTATCCCTGCCAGCGCTAGGCTGGAGATCACCATAGCAGCTTATGAGTCAGTGACCGGTCTTGGAGAAACAAAACATGACAAGGTCACAAATCCACAATTTTTAGCATCAACACGAATGTCAGTCTTGAGGAGGTCCTTGCCTAATCCTGGCCACACAGTGTTACAATGTATTTCTGCTATCCATTATGTGCAATTGCCGACACTGACGCACTGTAACAAACAGCAGCTGTGGAAGAACTACTCCTAGATCTATGTATAAGAAATAGTTTGCATTCACTGACAGCAAGCGGAGACCTTGATGGGGAAGACTGGATGCACTTTTATGGAAAAGGCATAAGAGGTAGTGATTGGAGTTGTATGAAGAAGTGGACACGATGCCTGAGTATATAGAAGTAGTATATACTGTAGTATATAGATGCACTATACCGCACAATACATAGACTATGGCACATAGTATATAGCATAGTAAATAAATGCTCTGTACTGCATAACACATAGATGTTACATAGATGTACTATAACGCATAATACATATAGTATACCGCATAGTAAACAGATGTACTATACCGCATAATACATAGATGTAGTATACCACATAGTAAATCGATGTACTATACCGCATAATACATAGATGTACTATAACGCATAATACATATAATATACCGCATAGTAAACAGATGCACTATACCACATAATACATAGATGTACTATAACGCATAATACATATAATATACCGCATAGTAAACAGATGTACTATACCGCATAATACATAGATGTAGTATATCACATAGTATATAGATGTACTAAACCGCATAATACATAGATGTAGAATACTGCATAGTATATAGATGTACTGTACTGCATAATACATAGATGTAGTATACCACATAGTAAATCGATGTACTATACCGCATAATACATACATGTAGTATACCGCATAGTATATAGATGTACTATACCGCATAATACATAGATGTACTATAACGCATAATATATATAATATACCGCATAGTAAACAGATGTACTATACCGCATAATACATAGATGTACTATAATGCATAATACATATAATATACCGCATAGTAAACAGATGTACTATACCGCATAATATATAGATGTACTATACCGCATAATACATAGATGTAGAAAACTGCATAGTATATAGATGTACTGTACTGCATAATACATAGATGTAGTATACCACATAGTAAACAGATGTACTATACCGCATAATACATATAGTATACCGCATAGTAAACAGATGTACTATACCGCATAATACATATAGTATACCGCATAGTAAATAGATATACTAATACATAGATGTAGAATACTGCATAGTATATAGATGTACTATACCGCATAATACATACATACATATAGTATACGCACATAATATAGATGAATACATAATCATACATTATAATAAATATATTATATGGACTATACTGTATAGTAAATAGACATAGTATACTGCCTAATACATAGATATAGTATAACGCATCAACAGATGTGCTATACCGCATAGTAATATAATCACATAATATATAGGTGTATTATACCACATAATACATAGATGTAGTATACCGCATAAGTATATAGATATACTATACCGCATAATACATAGATGTACTATATTGTATAGTATGTAGATATACTATCCTGCACAGTAAATAGATGTACTATACTGCATAGTAAAAAGATGTGCTATACTACATACTAAATAGATGTAGTATACCGCATAATACACAGATGTACTATATTGTATAGTATATAGATGTACTATACCGCATAATACACAGATGTACTATACTGCATAGTATATAGATGTACTATACCGCATAATACACAGATGTACTATATTGTATAGTATATAGATGTACTATACCGCATAATACACAGATGTACTATATTGTATAGTATATAGATGTACTATACCGCATAATACACAGATGTACTATACTGCATAGTATATAGATGTACTATACCGCATAATACATAGTTGGAACATACTGAATAATACATAGATGGACTACACCGCATAGTATATAAATGTTGTACACCACATAATACATAGATGGACCATACTGCATAATATGATTGATGGATTATACCACATAGTATATAAATTTTGTATACCACATATTACATAGATGAACTATACCACATAATGTAAATGTACTATACTCCTTAGTATATAGATATATTATACCACATAGTATATAGATGTCCTGTACCATATAGTATATAGATGTAGCATACCCTATAGTATGTAGATGTAGTATACAGTAGTAGTATATAGATGGAGTAGTAGAATTTTCCAATATTTCGCTTATAGTGTGATAGTGGCGCAGATGAACATGCTGTACTATCTAATAAAGCCCAGAGTGCAAACGACAAACTCAGCTCTGCTACATCCGCAGAATGACAGCGGTGGGCTGCACCTTTATAGAACATGCTCTGACCATCAGGAAGACGCAGTCACTATGGACTCTTATGCACAATGGATAGTGCACTCTCAGTGCTGTAGAGCGCCTCCTAGAGAAGAGGACGCGGTACAGACGAGGGGAATAAGACGCACGTCCCTCACAGCCGAGTGCCAGACCCCAGAGGAGGCAGACAGACAGCTGGACACAGAACAGCCGGACAGAGGGCGCCTACAGGAGGAGCCTGTCACCTGTACACAGCCACTACTACTGTGCTGACCATTGTATCTGTACACAGTATCCTGGACTACTGCTTAGACAACCTGAAAGGGTTAATTTAAAGAAACAGGCACTGCCATTACTATTTATATTCACATAAAGATGGAAGAGAAGAGTTCAGTGGTTAAGGCACAACCATACTGGTATATTCAATATTATAGTGTTTAAAAAATTTTTTCATGGGGCCCGTATTATTAGTTAAATTTTTTGTACATAGGGGCAGTATTATAGTATTATATTCCAAAATGGGAGCAGTATTTATTTTATATTCTTGTAAAAGGGGTGTATTTAGAGTTATTTCTTGTACTAAGGGCAGTTTATAATAGTTTTTTTCTTTTTAATAAGCATATTATTTTAGTTAATTCTTTTACTTTGGGGGCAGATTATAGTATTTTTTATTCTGTACATAGGGAGCATATTATAGTAGTTAATTCTTTTACAAGGGTCAGTATTTATTTTTTTATATTTTTTTAATAGGGGGCAGTATTTTAAATATTATATTTTTGTACAAGGGGGGAGTATTACAGTATTATATTCTTGTAAATGGGGGGTATTTTTTAGTTAATTTTGTACAAGGGGCAGTATATAGTAAATTTTATTCTTGTACATAGAGGCAGTATTATAGTAGTTATATTTGTACTAGGGAAGCGATTAAGTAGTTAATTCTTGTACATAGGGGGCGTATATGTAGTTATATTCTTGTACATAGGGGGGGTATTTTAGTGTTTAGTCTTGTACATGGGAACAGTATTTTAGTAGTTTATTCTTGTACTAGGGGGGAGTATTTTTAGTAGTTATATTCTTGTACAAGAGGGCAGTATTAATAGTTAGTTTATTTCTTGTACATAGGAGAGTAGTATAGTAGTTTTTAAAATTTTGTACATATGGGCAGTATTATAGTAGTTATATTCTTGTACATAGGGGCAGTATTATAGTAGTTATATTCTTGTACATAGAGGCAGTATTACAGTAGTTATATTCTTGTACATAGGGGCAGTATTATAGTAGTTATATTCTTGTACATAGGGAGCAGTATTATAGTAGTTATATTCTTGTAGATAGAGGGCAGTATTATAGTAGTTATATTCTTGTACATAGGAGCAGTATTATAGTAGTTATATTATTGTACATAGGAGCTGTATTATAGTAGTTTTATTCTTGTACATAAGGGCAGTATTTATAGTAGTTATATTCTTGTACATAGGGGGCAGTATTACAGTAGTTTATTCTTGTACATAGGAGCAGTATTATAGTAGTTATATTCTGTACATAGGAGGAGCAGTATTATAGTTATATTCTTGTAGATAGGGGCAGTACGTATATAGTAGTTATATTCTTGTACATGGGGATGTATTATAGTAGTTATATTCTTGTACATAGGGATAGTATTATAGTAGTTATATTCTTGTGCATAGGGGGCAGTATTATAGTAGTTATATTCTTGTACATAGGAGGCAGTATTATAGTAGTTATATTCTTGTACATAGGGACAGTATTATAGTAGTTATATTCTTGTACATATGTAGCAGTATTATAGTAGTTATATTCTTGTACATTTGGGCAGTATTATAGTAGTTATATTCTTGTACATAGGGGCAGTAATATATTAGTTATATTCTTGTACATAGAGGCAGTATTATAGTAGTTATATTCTTGTACATAGAGGGCAGTATTATAGTAGTTATATTCTTGTACATAGAGGGCAGTGTTATAGTAGTTATATTCTTGTACATAGGAGGCAGTATTATAGTAGTTATATTCTTGTACATAGGGAGCAGTATTATAGTAGTTATATTCTTGTACATAGGGGCAGTATTATAGTAGTTATATTCTTGTATAGAGGGGCAGTAATATAGTAGTTATATTCTTGTACATAAGACAGTATTATAGTAGTTATATTCTTGTACATAGGGAGCAGTATTATAGTAGTTATTTCTTGTACATAGGGCAGTATTATAGTAGTTTTTCTTCTTGTACATAGGAGGCAGTATTATAGTAGTTATATTCTTGTACATTAGGAGCAGTAGGTTTAGGGTGAGATTATATTCTGTACATAGGGGCAGTATTACATAGTTAATATTCTTTGTACATAGGAGTGACGTATTTATTGTAGCAATATTCCTTGTACAGTAAGGAGCAGATTGAGTAGCTATATTCTTGTACAAGGGAGACAGTGTTATTAGTAGTTATATTATTGATACATACGGTGGCGTTTATTAGTAGTTATATTCTTGCTACATAGGAGGCAGTATTATAGTAGTTAATTCTGTACATAGGGCTTGCAGTATTATAGTAGTTATATTCATTAGAATGAGCAGTATTAATAGTAGATATAGTTCTTTTACGAATGGGAGCATATTAATAGTAGATATAATCTGTACATAGAGGCCCCAAAATATAGAGTATATTCTGAATACATAAGAGGACGTATTACAGTAGTTATATCTTGTGCATAGGAGGCAGTATAATAGTAGTTATATCTTGTACATAGGGAGCCAGTATTAATAGTAGTTATAATTCATTAGACATGAGGAGCAGTATTAAGTAGTGATATCTTGTACATAGGAGCAGTATTATATTAGTTATATTCTTGTACCTGTATAATGCGGCAGACCGTGTAAGGGGAGATGATCACTGATGTATGGTGAAGAGGGCGGCCGGTAATACATAGAGATGCAGATAATTACATGTGGTCTTTCACATATGAATACCAGTAATGTGGCATTAGATGGCTGCAAAAGAGTTCCCTCGTCACAGTAATGGAGCAGATTGGGGCGCACATATAGAGATGGTGGCTCCAGAATCTGTGCTCCATATTGAGGCTGCAGATCTGGATGAATCGGATTCCTGAACATAAACACTGTGACTGTTCTCTGCTGCGAGGAGACGTCCCACTCCGCCCGCAGCGCCGTCCGCAGCACAAAGACCGCACTTCAGAGAGATACTCGGTCCGGAGCGTCTGCCCCCACATAATAGAGATGGGGCCCTCACATAATAGAGATGGGTCCCCCACATAATAGAGATGGGGCCCCCACATAATAGAGATGGGGCCCCCACATAATAGAGATGGGGCCACACAGAATAGAGATGGGGCCCTCACATAATAGAGATGGAGCCGCACATAATAGAGATGGAGCCCCCACATAATAGAGATGGGGCCCTCACATAATAGAGATGGGGCCGCACATAATAGAGATGGAGCCCCCACATAATAGAGATGGGGCCCTCACATAATAGAGATGGGGCCCTCACATAATAGAGATGGGGCCGCACATAATAGAGATGGGGCCGCACATAATAGAGATGGGGCCCTCACATAATAGAGATGGGGCCCTCACATAATAGAGATGGGGCCGCACATAATAGAGATGGAGCCGCACATAATAGAGATGGGGCCGCACATAATAGAGATGGGGCCCTCACATAATAGAGATGGGGCCGCACATAATAGAGATGGGGCCGCACATAATAGAGATGGGGCCGCACATAATAGAGATGGGGCCCTCACATAATAGAGATGGAGCCGCACATAATAGAGATGGGGCCGCACATAATAGAGATGGGGCCGCACATAATAGAGATGGGGCCCTCACATAATAGAGATGGGGCCGCACATAATAGAGATGGGGCCCTCACATAATAGAGATGGGGCCGCACATAATAGAGATGGGCCCTCACATAATAGAGATGGGGCCGCACATAATAGAGATGGGGCCGCACATAATAGAGATGGGGCCCCCCACATAATAGAGATGGGGCCCTCACATAATAGAGATGGGGCCGCACATAATAGAGATGGGGCCGCACATAATAGAGATGGAGCCGCACATAATAGAGATGGAGCCGCACATAATAGAGATGGGGCCCTCACATAATAGAGATGGGGAACGCACTATACTAGAGATGGGGCCCCCACATATTAGAGATGGGGCCCTCACATATAGAGATGGGGCCGCACATAATGGAGATGGGCACTCACCATAATAGAGATGAAGCCGCACATATAGAGAATGGGGCCCTCACATTATAGAGATGGGGCCCTCACATAATAGAGATGGGGCCGCACATAATAGAGATGGGGCCGCACATAATAGAGATGGAGCCGCACATAATAGAGATGGGGCCGCACATAATAGAGATGGAGCCGCACATAATAGAGATGGGGCCGCACATAATAGAGATGGGGCCGCACATAATAGAGATGGAGCCGCACATAAAAGAGATGGGCACCGCCACCATAATAGAGATGGGGCTCTCACATAATAGAAGATGGGGCCCACACATAATCGAGATGGGGCCCTACATATTAGAGATGGGACCTCCATAATAGTGATGGGGTCCGCACCATAAATAGAGATGGGGCCATCAAATAATAGAGTGGGTGCGCACAATATTAGAGATTGGAGACGCACATAATAGAGATGTGGGCTCTCACTTAATAGAGATGGGCCGCACATAAATTATAGAGCTGGGCCGCACGTAATAAGAGATGGAGACGCACATAAGAGAGATGGGCCGCACATAATAGAGATGGAAGCCGCCACATTTATAGTGTTGAAGCCGCACTAATAGAGATGGGGCTCTCACATAATAGAGATGGGGCCCCCACATAATAGAGATGGGGCCCCCACATAATAGAGATGGGGCCACACATAATAGAGATGGAGCCGCACATAATAGAGTATGGAGCGCTAATAATAGAGAGGGCCCTCACTAATAGAGATGGGGCCCCACATATAGAGATGGGGCCCCCACATAATAGAGAGGGTGCCCTCACATAATAGAGCTTGTGCCCTCACATAATAGATATGGGGCCCTCACATAATAGAGATGGGCCACTCACTAATTGAGATGGGCAGTACATAATGAGAGGTGGGCTCGACAACATAATAGGATGTAGCCGCCTTATAGAGATGGGGCCGCTCATAATAGAGATGGCGGCCCGCACATAATAGAGTGGGGCCGCACAGAATAGAGATGGAGCTCGACATTTAGAGATGGGGGCTCTCAAATAATAGAGTTGGGGCTCTCACATAATAGAGATGGAGCCGCACATAATAGAGATGGGGCCGCACATAATAGAGATGGGCCCGCACATAATAGAGATGGGGCCCTCACATAATAGAGATGGGGCCGCACATAATAGAGATGGGGCCCTCACATAATAGAGATGGGGCCCTCACATAATAGAGATGGGGCCCTCACATAATAGAGATGGGCCGGCACTAATAGAGATGGGGGCCGCACATAAGTAGAGATGGAGCCTGCAATTAATAGAGATGGGGCTTCGCACTTACTAGAGATGGAGCCGCACTTAATAGCAGATGGGGCCGCCACATATTAGAGATGTTGCCGCACGTAATAGAGATGGGGCCGCACATAATAGAGATGGGGCCGACACATAATAGGATGGGCCGCATCTAAGTAGAGATGGAGCAGCACATTAATAGATGATGGAGCCGCACATAATAGAAGAGATGGCGGCCGCACATTAATAAAGTGGGGCCCTCACTGCACTAATAGAGATGGGGCCCTCACCATAATAGAGAGGGGGCCGCACCAGAATAGAGAGGGCCCCCAACATAATAGAGTGGGCCGCACATATATAGTGATGGGCAGTACATAATAGAGATGGTAGCCTCACATTATAGTGATGGAGCATCACATTATGAGATGGGGCCCGCACATATAGTGATGGAGCAGCTCAGTAATAGAGATGGCCGCACATCAATAGAGATGGGCCCGAACTTAATAGAGTTGGGGCCTCACAATAATAGAGACTGGGGCCGCAACATAACAGAGATGGGCCCTCACATATATAGAGATGGGGCTCTCACTTAAATAGTGATGGGGACCCCACATAAATAGAGATTGGGGCCCACATAATAGAGATGGGAGCCCCAACATAATAGAGATGGGGGCCGCACATAATAGAGAATGGGGCCGCACATAATAGTGATGGGCACTCATATATAGAGATGGAGCGCACTTAAATAGAGATGGGCCCTCACATAAATAGAGAGGGGGCCTCACATAATAAAGATGGGGCCTCACATAATAGAGATGGAGCCGCACATTAATGATGATGGAAGCCGCACATAAGCCGCACATAATAGAGATGGAGCCCTCACATAATAGAGATGGGGCCCTCACATAATAGAGATGGGGCCGCACATAATAGAGATGGAGCCCCCACATAATAGAGATGGGGCCACACATAATAAAGATGGGGCTGTACATAATAGAGATTGGGCCCTCACATAATAGAGATGGAGCCGCACATAATAGAGATGGAGCCCTCACACATAATAGAGATGGGGCCTCACAGAATAAAGATGGGTGTACATAATGAGATGGCACGCACATAATAGAGATGGGGCCCCACATAATAGAGATGCGGGCCGCACATAATGGAGATGGGCCTCACATAATAGAGATGGTGGCCGCACATAATAGAGTGGGCCCTCACATATAGAGATGGGGGGCCTCACATAATAAAGATGGGGCTGTACATAATAGAGATGGGGCCTCACTAATAGGAGATGGGGATCGCACATATTAGAGATGGGACGCTCATTTAGAGATGGGGGGCCGACATAATAGAGATGCTAGGTTGCCCCACATTATAGAGATGGGGGGCGCCTCACATAATAGAGATGAGGGCAATCACATAATAGAAGATGGGCCCTCACATATTAGAGATGGGGCGACATAATAGTGATGGGGCCCCACTAATAGAGATGGGCCGCACATAAATAGAGATGGGGCCGCACATATTAGAGATGGGGCCTCACTTAATAGATTGACCGGCCGCACATAATAGAGATTGGCCATCACATTTAATAGTGATGGGGCCCCCACATAATGAGATGGGGGCCGCACATAATAGAGATGGGGGGCCCCCACATTCATGAGATGGAGCTCGCACATAAAGAGATGGAGGCCGCACATACATAGAGATGGGCCCCACATAATAGAGATGGGCCCCCCATATAGAGGAGATGGGTTTAGGCGCCCTCAATAATAGCGATGGGGATGCACATAATAGCGAGGGGCCCCATAATAGAGATGAGTGCCCCACTTTTAGGAATGGTTTTTTAGGGGCCTCACATAATAGAGATGGGGGCCGCACATTTCGAGATGGGCCCCCACTAATAGAGGATGGGGCCCTCACATAATAGAGATGGGGCGCACATAATATGAGATGGGGCCGCACATAATAGAGATGGGCCCCAACTAATAGTGATGGGGCCCCCACATATAGAGATGGGGCCCACATAATGAGATGGGGCCTGCACATAATAGAGTGGGCCGCACATAAATAGAGATGGTCGGCCGCACATAATAAAGTGGGGGCCGCACATAATAGAGGATGGGGCCCGCAACATAATAGAGATGGGGCCCCCCCCACATAATAGAGATGGGCCGCATCCAGATTAGACGAAGGGGCCGCACAATAATAGAGAGGGCCGCACATAATAGAGTGGACGCCATAATAGAGATGGGCCCTACACACTAATAGAGATGGGCCCTCTCATAATAGAGATGGGGCCCCCACTAATAGAGATGGAGCACGCTCATAATAGAGATGGGCCTGCACATATTAGAGATGGGCCGACCTAATAGAGATGGGGTCCTCACATAATAGAGATCGAGGCCGCACATTATAGAGATGGGCCACTCACATATAGAGATGGCCCTCACTTAATAGAGATGGGGCCCCACATAATCGAGATGGGGCCCACACATATTAGAGATGGGGCCCCCACATAATAGAGATGGAGCCGCGCATATAGAGATGGTGGCCGCAACATATAGAGATGGATGGCCGCAACATAATAGAGATGGGGGCCCTCACATAATAGAAATGGGGGGCCGCCAACATAATAGAGATGGGGGCGCACATTATAGAGATGGGGCCCGCACATAATAGAGATGGGAGCCGCACATAATAGAGATGGGGCCACCTCAATATAGAGATGGGGCCCTCACATAATAGAGATGGGGCCCCCACTAAATAAGAGATGGGGCCCCAACATATAGAGATGGGCCCCCACTATATAGAGATGGGACCGACATTTATAGAGATGAGGCGCACATAATAGAGATGGGCGGCCGCACATAATAGAGATGGGGCCCTCACATAAATAGAGATGGAGCCGCCCGCACATAATAGAGATTGGGGCCGCCAATAAATAGAGATGGGGCCCCACATAATAGAGATGGGGCCGGCACATAATAGAAGATGGGGCGCCTCACAAATAGTGGATGGAGCCGCACCATAATAGAGATGGAGCCGCACATAATAGAGATGGGGCCCCACATAATAGAGATGGGGCCGCCCGCCACATAATAGAGATGGGCCGCACATAATAGAGTTGGGGCCCTCACATAATAGAGATGGGCCGACACATAATAGAGTGGGGCTGACATAATAGGATGAGCCGCCACATAATAGAGATGGGGCCCTCACATATAGGAGGAATGGGCATCTCAAATAATTAAGAGATGGGGCCTCACATAATAGAGATGGGGCCCGCACAAAATAGAGATGGAGCCCCCACATAATAGAGATGGGGCCCTCTACATAATAGAGATGGGGCCGCACATAATAGAAGTTGGGCCCTCACATAATTAGAGATGTCGGCCTAGCACATAATAGAGTTGGGCCCTCACATAA
The DNA here is from genome assembly GCA_025379985.1 of Phyllomedusa bahiana. Taxonomy (NCBI): domain Eukaryota; kingdom Metazoa; phylum Chordata; class Amphibia; order Anura; family Hylidae; genus Phyllomedusa; species Phyllomedusa bahiana. The sequence goes on along the minus strand of JAODAL010010627.1, from coordinate 86,963 downwards.
TAGAGATGGTGCCCGCACATAATGGAGATGGGACCGCACATAATGGTGATGGGGCGCACTGAATAGAGATGGAGCCGCACCATAAGTAGAGATGGGGCCGCACATAATAGAGTGGGTCCGCACATGAATATGAGATGGGGCCGCACATAATAGAGATGGGGACGCAATTATACGAGATGGAGACCGCCACATAATAGACGATGGAGCCTCACATAATAGAGATGGCGGACGCACATAATAGAGATGGGGCCCCCTCACATAAATGAGATGGGGCCTCACCATATTAGAGATGGGCCCTTCACATAATAGAGATGGGGCCGAACATAATAGAGTATGGGGCCGCACATAATAGACGATGGGATGCATATAATAGGAGATGGGGCCGCACATAATGAGATGGGCCGCACATAATAGAGATGGGGCATCACCTAATTGAGATGGGGGCCGCACATAATAGAGATGGGGCCCTCACATAATAGAGATGGGGCCCTCACATAATAGAGATGGAGCGCCCACATAATAGAGATGGGGCCCTCACATAATAGAGATGGGGCCCGCACATAATAGAGATGGAGCCGCACAGCTTCCTGAGACATGAAGCCCCCTATGCTGCCATCCTGCTGGGCCCCCTCCATGCTGATATACTCCTGGCCGCTCACTTCCTGCTGATGTATATATAATGCCTCCAGCTTGATATATCGCTGTTATAATATACGGATGATTATTTACTGGATTGTGCGCTTGTGTATAAGTCATGTTCAGTATCCACACAATGTATAGTGACGCCTTCTAGGGGCTTTAGACACAAGTATATATCATATCTGTGAAGATGAAATGCAAGGCGTCTGGTGAGGAAGATGTTCTGCGGCTTTGTCCCTATGACAACACTTCCAGTACCTGTGCCATCCAGGCTAGCTTTTACCATAATGGCACTAGGCCTCAGCAACAAGTCAGAGGTCTTCTTTGATTTGCATGACTGTGCTAGTCCCGGCCAGCGTGACTTCCCCAGGGATCTCCACCATCTCCGGGTTCTTCTTTAAGTTGGGGTCAAGGGGACGGAAGAGGACCTCCATTTTTTTTTTTTCCCACCCCCCCCCCCCCCCCAAAAAAAAAACACCCCCCCTGATTCCTGCACATAAACATGGCCTCTGTGCTGGCAGCGCCACCCCTGGGACCAAACAGTCAAGCTGTAGAGCTCACAGGGGCCACAATCACATTTAAAGGGCTGTTTCCATCTAAGATGAGAGTGCCCCCATAATAGTGTCAGCGACACAGGGCTCTCACTGACAGCCATAGAGTGCCCCCATAAGATGATCAGCCACACAGGACCCCTATAACAGTGTCAGGCACACAGGACCCCCCATAACAGTGTCAGGTACACAGGACCCCCATAACAGTGTCAGGTACACAGGACCCCCATAACAGTGTCAGGCACACAGGACCCCCATAACAGTGTCAGGCACACAGGACCCCTATAACAGTGTCAGGCACACAGGACCCCCATAACAGTGTCAGACACAGGACCCCCATAACAGTGACTGCTACACAGGAGGCCCATAACAGGGTCAGGCACACAGGACCCCTATAACAGTGTCAGGCACACAGGGACCCCATAACAGGTGTCAGGACACAGGACCCATTATAACAGTGTCGGGCCACACAGGACCCCATTACAATGTCAAGGTACACAGGAACCCCTATAACAGTGTCAGGCACACAGGACCCCCATAAATATGTCAGGCACACAGGACCCCCATAACAGTGACTGCTACACAGGACCCCTATAACAGTGTCAGGCACACAGGACCCCCATAACAGTGTCAGATACACAGGACCCCCATAACAGTGTCAGGCACACAGGACCCCCATAACAGTGTCAGGCACACAGGACCCCTATAACAGTGTCAGGCACACAGGACCCCCATAACAGTGTCAGGCACACAGGACCCCTATAACAGTGTCAGGCACACAGAACCCCCCATAACAGTGACTGCTACACAGGAGGCCCATAACAGTGTCAGGAACACAGGATCAGAAAAAACCCCCCCCCCCCCTACAAACAGGTCAGGTACACAGGAGCCCCATAACAGTGTTAGGTACACAGGTCCTTTAACAGTGTCAGGCACACAGGACCCCCATAACAGTGTCAGGCACACAGGACCCCCATAACAGTGTCAGACACACAGGACCCCCATAACAGTGTCAGGCACACAGGACCCCCATAACAGTGTCAGGCACACAGGACCCCCCATAACAGTGTCAGGCACACAGGACCCCCATAACAGTGTCAGGCACACAGGACCCCCCATAACGTGGTCAGTACACAGGAAACCCCCCCATAACAGTGTCAGGTACACAGGACCCCTATAACAGTGTCAGGTACACAGGACCCCCCATAACAGTGACTGCCACACAGGACCCCCATAACAGTGTCAGGTACACAGGACCCCCATAAACGTGACTGCCACACAGACCCCCATACAGTGTCTGGTACACAGGATCCCTATAACAGTGTCAGGCACACAGGGCAACTATAACAGTGTCAGGCACATAGGACCCCCATAACTGTGACTGCCACACATGACCCCCATTACAGTGTCAGGCACAAAGGGCAACTATAACAGTGTCAGGCACATAGGACCCCTATAACAGTGTCAGCCACACAGAGCCTCTAAAATATTGTCAACTACAGTAAAACCCATAGCAATGCTAGCCACACAGTCGCTCCATAAGATAGTCACACAGTGACCACCAATACCAATTTTCTCCACGCAGTGGCCCCATAGTAATGTCAAATACATATTGTCAGCCACATAATGTCCACTTATAACCCTAACGCTCATACAGTGCCCTTATAACATTGTTTGCCAGATACTGCCCCCATAACATTGGTAGTCCCCACTGCCCACCTATAACACTGACGACCACAAAGTTCTCCCATTACACTGTCAGCCATACAGCTATAATATTGCCCCTATAACATTGTTAGTCACCGAGTGCCCCCATAATATTGTCAGCCATACGGCTATAACACTGTCTCCATAACATCGTTATTCATGTGGTGCCCCATAACATTGTCAGCCATACAGTGCCCCCATAACTTTTGCGCCATACAGTGGCCCCCATAACTTTTGTCAGCCAAATGTCCCCCCCATAACTTGTCCATACAGTGCCCGCAAAAACATTTCACCAACAGTGCCCCCAAAAACATTGGGGGGCCATTTGGGGCCCCCCTTTAACATTGGGGAAATTTTAAGTGCCCCCATAACATTGTCAGCCATACAGTGCCCCCATAACATTGACCGCCACATAATTACCCCATTGCGTTGTCAGCCATACAGTGCCCCCATAACATTGTCAGCCATAAATTCCCCCCCCATAACATTGTAGACATACAGTGCCCCCCATAACAGGGCCCGGCCACTTTTAAATTACCCCCTTTTGCGTTGTCAGCCAACATCCCCCCATAACTTGTCACCCATAATCCCCCATAAACATTGCCCGTCCAAAAATTTTTACCCCTTTGGTTGTCAGCCATACAGGCCCGGCAATAAATTGAACGCTACATAATGTCACCCCATCACATTTTGAGCCACATAGTGACCCCATACCATTGTCGGCCATATAGTGCCCCCATAACATTGTCGGCCATACAGTGCCTCCATAAAAATTTCCACCATATGGCCCCCCATAACTTTGTCACCATATAGTGCCTTTCCATAACATTGTCACCTATAGGCCCCCTAAATTGTCGGCCATACAGTGCCCCCCATAATTTTGTCCCATTAGCCCCCCCATGACATTGTCAGCCATACAGTGCCCCTATGACATTGTCAGCCATATAGTGCCCCTATAACATTGTCAGCCATATGGGCCCCCATACTTTGTCAGCCTAAGTCCCCCCATACATTGTCGCCTATAGTGCCCCATAACATTGTCAGCCATATAGTGCCCCTTTTCATTGTCAGAAATTTATAGTGGCCCCCATAACTTGAAAAATCCCTCTTTTTAATTTCCCAAACCATACACTAAAACACTGCCCCCTTTAAACATTGTCGGGACACGGGGGTTGAATTATGTTTCGGTAAAGAAAATTTGGGAAATTCAAAAAGGGGGGGTTTTAGAAGTTTTCCCTTTTTTTTTTTCCGATAAGCCTTATTATCAGGTTTTTCTTGGGGGGTTTTCCAGTACGAAAACCCAAAAGATTGTTTCTGAAAAGGGAAAATTTCTTTGCACGTTCGGAAATTTGTTAAAGGCAAGGTCAAACCGGCCCATGAGAGTCTTAGGGGAATGTTAAATGGCCCCCAGGCTCGGGATTTATCAGGGTCCCCCGGTCCCTGGATAACCCCAGTTGGTGCTAATTTGAAGCCAATCACAGGCTTTTTTCATATGGGGAGTCCCCAAAAAACCATGGGCCTCATTGAAGGGAATAAAATTTGCCATGTTTTTTTTGAGGGGGGGTTTGGGGACCCCCCAGGAAATCTCCCCTTTAGAAGCTGGGGGGAACGCAAATTGCTGGAGAAAGTTATGGTCAGTCCTACCCACCCTCCCCATCAAGGTTGCCTTTTTCCAACATGGATGGGGTCGGGTTTGTTTTAGGAGTGGTAATAAAAACCCACTTCTGGGAAGCTGGTGGAAAACAGCTAATTCCCTGGAGAATGTTAGGGTCAGCCCTCCCCATCCTCACTAAATTTGGTTGCCCTTTTTATTTTTGGAGGGGTCGGTTTGTATGGGTTGGTAATAAAAGGGCACTTCAGAAGGGGTTTTGGAAACCCAGCAAATTTGTGGAGAAAGTTATGGTCAGTCCTACCCATCCTCACATCAATGGTTGACCTTCTACTATATGGATGGGTCAGGTGTATAGAGTGGTAATCAAAGCACTTCTAGAAGCTGGTGGCAACAGCTAATTGCTGGAGAAAGTTATGGTCAGTCCTACCCATCCTCACATCAATGGTTGACCTTCTACTATATGGATGGGTCAGGTGTATAAAGGGTAACCCAAAAGCATTTTCTAAAAGCGGGTGGAAAACACCCCCAAAAATCACAGAGGTCGGGGATTTTTCCCCGCAGTTCTTGACCAAGTTTGCCACCGTTGCAGCAGGGATTTTGGGGCCCACTCCTCTATATGGGATTTTTCTCCAGATCTTTAAAGGTTCCGCGGCTGTTGTGGAAAAATTTGATTTTCAGTCCCTTCAAAGTTTTTCGTTTGGGTTCAGGTGGAGACTTTTTTTTGGTCATGCAAGGATTAACATGCTTCTTAGCCGCCCGGGCTTGTGTTTCAGGTCATTGCCCTGAGGGAAAGGGCCCAACCCAAATGCCCCAATCTTCAGTGCTCTTTTCTGGGGAAGGGCGGGTTTTTGGCCCAAAATCTCGATACATGGCCCCTTCTTCCCCCCTTCAATACGGTGCAGTTGTCTTGTCCCCTTTGCAGAAGAGCGCCCCCCCTTTCCCTCCCAGAGTATAATATTTCCACCCTCATGCTTCACAGTTGGGACAATGTTCTTGGGGTTGTTCTCACCCTTCTTCTTCCTCCAAAACCAGCGAAAATTGAAATTGATTCCAAAAAGTTTATTTTGTTCATTGACCACTGGCCTTCTCCCCCCTCTTTGGATATCCAGATGGGGACTGGGGAAATTTTTAGCCTGGGGCATATGCCCGGGGGAGCAGGGGGACTTTGTGTGCCCTGCCGGATTTCAATCCATGACGGCGCAGTGTGTTCTTAATGGTAATCTCTGAAACTGTGGTCCCAGCTTTTATTCCAAATCATTGACCCGGTTCTCTTGGGGTTGTATCTCCCTTTTATTTTACCTGTTTAAACCTTTTCTCCCCCTTGTTGGTGTCCCCCTTTTTGCTTCTGTGGGCCCGGGTCTCTTTGGCCTCTTAATTGTGTGGGTTTTCCCCCCCTTATCTTGTTTTCCGTCTCCCCTCTTTTTCCTTTGCTGTCTCCATTCATTTCTTGTTTACCCCGGTGCTCTCCCCCTCCCGTTGGTCGTCCCTCTGTGCTTCTTTGCCCGGTTCTCTTCTGCCCTTTTTCCTCACACTTTTTTAAATTTTTTCTGTCCCCTCTTATGCTTTGCTTTCTCTTTTCATCTATCTGTTTATCCTGTGCTCTCTCCATCCTCCTGGTCGTCCCTCTGTGCTTCTGGCTTTTTAAATTGTGCTGTTCTTCTTTCTCTCCTTTGTTCTTTGTCTCTGTCCCCCCTTTTTTCTTTGCTATTTCAAATTTTCTTATTTCCCCCCTGTGCTCCCCCCCATCCCGGGTTTTGGGCCCTTGTGCTTCTGTGCCAGGTCTATTCTGGCTTTTTAAATTGTTCTGTTCTTCTTTCTCTCCTTTGTTCTTTGTCTCTGTCCCCTCTTGTTCTTTGCTATTTCACTTTACTTATTTCACCTGTGCTCTCCCCATCCTGTTGGTCGTCCCTCTGTGCTTCTGTGCCAGGTCTCTTCTGGCCCCTTAATTGTGCTGGTTTTTCCTTCTTCACCTTGTTTTCTGTCTCCTCTCTTATCCTTTGCTCTCTCCATTCATCTTCTTGTTTACCTAGTGCTCTCCCCATCCTGTTGGTCGTCCCTCTGTGCTTCTGTGCCAGGTCTCTTCTAGCCCCTGAATTGTGCTGTTTACCCTCCTTCACCTTGTTTTCCATCTCCCTTCTTATCCTTTGCTGTCTCCCTTCATCTACTTGTTTATCCTGTGCTCTCCCCATCCTGTTGGTCGTCCCCCTGTGCTTCTGTGCCGGTACTGTTGGGAGGCAGGGCATCAACCATGCCATGGCATCAACACTCTGGAAGCGTCTTGTGCTTGGGTATTGGAGCCCTGACATAGAGGAGCAGAGGAGAACCACCCCTAACCTGGACAAGAGTGAAGCTGCATGCAAAGTTGTGTTCGCTAATGGAATTGGGGGGCAACATTCAGCAGATGTCGAGAGACTTTGGGACAGGCAGCAGTGGACCCCTTGGGGTACAGCGGGTCCCAACACCGACCTTGTTTTAAATATGCTACTGCTGTAAGCAATGGTAGAGGGCACTATTATGGGGCATTCTGTAGCGACATATCTTACCCTCCCACCACAAAGATGAAAGTGCCGCACCCCCTTCACCCACCCCAAAAAAATAACCCACAACCACTTGAAGATGGGGGTCCCCTCTTTGGTCTGGTCCTTTTGAGATGCAACAGCGCCACACCAGTCTATAGGTTATGCCTGGTATTGCAGCTCCCCTCAATTGAAGTGAATGGGTCTGATCTGCAATACCAACCTCAGCCTGTGGACAGTGGTGGCGCTGTTCCTAGCAGGACAGAAGGACATAGCCATGTTTTACCGTGTTTTTCGGACTTTAAGACGCACCGGACCATAAGATGCACTTACCGTACTCTAGCACACACCACTTAATCTGCTTGAAGGCAGGGGCCTTCTGGGTGCTTGGGGTGGGTTGGAAGGCCCCCTGGAGGGTGCTCATGTCATGCTGCAGGCCTCAGCCTGCGTGCTCTTCAGAGGGGATTGAGGGCACTTGGGTATATTTGGCAGCGGTACAGGAGGTTGTTCAAGTGCCGTATTTTTTGGACTTTAAGACGCACCGAACCATAGGACGCACCTACCGTATTTTTCGGACTTTAAGACGTACCACCATTTTCCTTCCAAATTTGGGGGAAAAAAAGTGCGTCTTATAGTCTGAAAAATACCATACTCTTATCCTGCACAGCCATGAAAGTTTCCTTCCTCTAACATCCATCTGACCGCTCGTTGCCATTTTACGATTGCGACACAAGGCGGTTGGCCGCAGCCGCGTCCTTATTGTGTGGTTAATGGGTGCAGCTGATTTTGGAGCCTTGATAATGGCTCCCTGCCCTCTAATTGGTATCTTCTTATTATTCCTGTGCATCGCCCTCCTCCCGTACGGGGGTAATGTTATGCAGCTGCCATAAAGCACCGGCCCGTGCTGACAGCCCCCCGCGGGCCGCGCTCGCCGCTCACAGGCAATTGTCCGTAATGGCGCGGGATAATGAGTTTGGGTCTGTTCTAATGTCACCAAATTGTGCTTTGCTTCCAATTAATGGCCGACTAATTAATTGACAGGTGAGGAGAGGCGGTGCTGCCGGGGAAGAGGCGAATATTATGTCTCCAGCAGATATAGGGAAGTGAGGCCGGGGCTACGGGAGCCACAAAAGCGCAGCAGGTGGTCCAGAGCGGCGCTGAGGGTGAGACAGGCTTTGGTTGCCGTCCTGCCCAACTATGGGTAACAAGGGGCAAAAGGGGTCTCGGATTTTATGTAAAGTTTAACCTCTTAAGGGGAATGTCCCACCAAGCTGTTTCACAGAGCCACAGCCATCTTCAGTCTCTCACTTCCTGTTCAGGCTGTAGGTGGTTCTGCAGTTTCAGGCTCTTAGATCCTGTTCAGGCTGTGGGCGGTTCTACAGTTTCAGGCTCTTAGATCCTGTTCAGGCTGTGGGCGGTTCTACAGATTCGGGCTCTTAGATCCTGTTCAGGCTGTGGGCGGTTCTACAGCTTACGGCTAATAGGTCCTGATCAGGCTGTGGGCGGTTCTACAGCTTCGGGCTCTTAGATCCTGTTCAGGCTGTGGGCAGTGGTACAGATTTAGGCTCCTGCTTCCTGTTCAGGCGGTGGGCGGTTCTACAGCTTCAGGCTCCCGCTTCCTGTTCAGGCTGTTGGTGGTTCTACAGCTTCATGCTCCCAGTTCCTGTTAAGGCTGTGGGCGGTTCTACAGCTTCAGGCTCCGCTTCCTGTTCAGGCTGTGGGTGGTTCTACAGCTTCAGGCTCCCACTTCCTGTTCAGGATTTGGGCGGTTCTTCATCTTCAGGCTCCCAATTGCTGTTCAGGCTGTGGGGGGTTCTACAGGTTCAGGCTCCCGCTTCCTGTTCAGGCTGTTGGTGGTTCTACAGCTTCAGGCTCCCACTTCCTGTTCAGGATTTGGGCGGTTCTACCTCTTCAGGCTCCCACTCCCTATTCAGGCAGTGGGCGGTTCTACAGCTTCAGGCTCCCACTCCCTGTTCAGGCTGTGGGTGGTTCTACAGTTTAAGGCTCCCCCTTCTTGTTCAGGCTGTGGGCGGTTCTACAGCTTCAGGCTCCCACTTCCTGTTCAGGCTGTGGGCGGCTTCTACAGCTTCAGGCTCCTACTTCCTGTTCAGACTATTGGCGGTGTAAGCTTAGACTCACCCCCTGTTCAGGATTGGGGTGTCAGCTTGGGCCACATTCCTGTTCAGGTTTGGGGTATACAGCTTAGGCTTTTCCCCCAAGAGAGGGAAGAAGGGGGGGACAGAGAGGAGGGGCCGGGGACGGGGACACAAAAGGGCAGGGGTGCGGGGCCCCCGAGGGGGGGACGGAGGTGGGGGACACAGGGAACAGAGGGAAAAGGGGCGGAAGAAAGGGGGAAACGGGGCGGGGGAACAGATTTTGGGGGACACCCAGAGGAAGAGGGGGGGGCGCAAGGAGAGGGCAAGGGGTGGGGGCGAGAGGAGAGGGCAGGGGCGGGACAGAGGGGGAGGGGGGGAGGTCGGGGGAGCAAGGGGAAAGGGTGGGGGACCCGGGGGAGGGCAGGGGTGGGGGGGAAAAGGACAGAGGTGGGGGGACAGCAAGGAGGGCAGAGGGTGAGGGGCAGCAGGGAGAGGGCGAGGTGAGGGGAAGGGGGGAAAGGGCCAGGGTGGGGGCAACTAGGAAGGGGGGCAGGGTGAGGGCACAGAGGAGGGGCGAGGTGGGGGGACGCGAGGAAGGGCGGGGACGGGCCCAGCAGAGGGAGGGCAAGGTGGGGGGAAGCGGGAGGGGCGGAGGGGCAGCGGGGGGGGGGGGGGGGGGGGGGGAGGGGCAAGGAAGCGGGGAGGGGCACAGAAGGGGAAGAGGGGAAGGGGACAGCGGGAGGAAGGCAGAGGGGTGGGGGAAGGGGGGGCAAGGAGGCGGGGACACAGAGGGGGGGCGGGTGAGGGGACAGCGGGGAAAGGGGAAAGGGTGGGGGCACAGGGGAAAGGGGTGGGGGGACACCCAGGAGGGCGGGGGGCAGGGCGCGGGAGGGGGGGGGGGGACAGCAGAAGGGCGGGGGGGGGACAGCGGGGGGAAGCAGAGTGGGGGACAGCAAGGGGAGGGTGGGGGGCACAAAAAGGGGGGGCAGAGGTGACGGGGAAAAGGGGGAGGCAAATGCGGGCAGGGAAAGGGGGGCCCAGGGGAGGGGGAAAGGGGTACAGAGGTTTTGAGGGGGACAGCGAGGAGGGGCAGGGGTTTTCGGGGAAGCGAGGGGGGCGGGTAAAGGGACGAAGGGGGAAGGACAGGGTGACAGGGAAGCAGAGGAAAAGGGGGGCCCCGGGTGAGGGGCGCAGAGGAGAGGGCGGGCAGGGCAGCAGGGAAGGGCAGGGGTGGGGGACAGCAGGGAAAAAGGTTCCGGGAAGGGGACGGGGGAGGGAGAGGGCCCCGGGGAAAGGCGGGAAGGCCCAATGAAGGGGACAGAAAAGGGGAGAGGAAGGTCGGGGCAGCAAGGGGGGAAAAGGGAGGGGGGGACGCGAGGAGAGGAAGGGGTGCGGGGCAGCAGGGGGAGAGGCAGAGGGGACGGGCAGCAGAGGGAGGCAAGGTGGGGGGACAGCAGAGGAGAGGGCAGAGGTGACGGGGACAGCAGAGGAGAGGGCAGAGGTGACGGGGACAGCAGAGGAGAGGACAGAGGTGACGGGGACAGCAGAGGAGAGGGCAGAGGTGACGGGGACAGCAGAGGAGAGGACAGAGGTGACGGGGACAGCAGAGGAGAGGGCAGAGGTGACGGGGACAGCAGAGGAGAGGGCAGAGGTGACGGGGACAGCAGAGGAGAGGACAGAGGTGACGGGGACAGCAGGTCAGAGGAGAGGACAGAGGTGACGGGGACAGCAGTTCAGAGGAGAGGGCAGATGTGATGGGGACAGCAGTTCAGAGGAGAGGACAGAGGTGTAGTGACTGGTACAGAGTAGAGGCATCAGTGCAGTGATGTACAGGGTAGAGGCATCAGTGTAGTGACTGGTACAGAGTAGAGGCATCAGTGTGTGACTGGTACAGGGTAGAGGAAAAGTGTAGTGACTGGTACAGGGTAGAGGCATCAGTGTAGTGTGGTAGAGGGTAGAGGCATCGGTGTGTGACTGGTACGGGCTAGAGGCATCAGTGTAGTGACTGGTACAGGGTGAGCTCGGTGTAGTGACTGCGTACAGGGTAGAGGCATCGTGTAGTGATGGTACAGGGTAGAGGTCAACAGTGTAGTGACTGGTACAGGGTAGAGGCATCAGTGTAGTGAATGGTACAGGGTAGAGGCATTGGTGTAGTGACTGGTACAGGGTAGAGGCATCAGTGCAGTGACTGGTACAGGGTAGAGGCATCAGTGTAGTGACTGGTACAGGGTAGAGGCATCGGTGTAGTGACTGGTACAGGGTAGAGGCATCTGTGTAGTGACTGGTACAGGGTAGAGGCATCAGTGTAGTGACTGGTACAGGGTAGAGGCATCGGTGTAGTGACTGGTACAGGGTAGAGGCATCGGTGTAGTGACTGGTACAGGGTAGAGGCATCAGTGTAGTGACTGGTACAGGGTAGAGGCATCAGTGTAGTGTACAGGGTAGAGGCATCGGTGTAGTGACTGGTACAGGGTAGAGACATCGGTGTAGTGACTGGTACAGGGTAGAGGCATCGGTGTAGTGACTGGTACAGGGTAGAGGCATCTGTGTAGTGACTGGAACAGGGTAGAGGCATCGGTGTAGTGACTGGTACAGGGTAGAGGCATCAGTGTAGTGACTGGTACAGGGTAGAGGCATCGGTGTAGTGACTGGTACAGGGTAGAGGCATCAGTGTAGTTACTGGTACAGGGTAGAGGCATCTGTGTAGTGACTGGTACAGGGTAGAGGCATCAGTGTAGTGACTGGTACAGGGTAGAGGCATCGGTGTAGTGACGGGTACAGGGTAGAGGCATCGGTGTAGTGACTGGTACAGGGTAGAGGCATCGGTGTAGTGACTGGTACAGGGTAGAGGCATCGGTGTAGTGACTGGTACAGGGTAGAGGCATCGGTGTAGTGACTGGTACAGGGTAGAGGCATCGGTGTAGTGACTGGTACAGGTTAGAGGCATCGGTGTAGTGACTGGTACAGGGTAGAGGCATCGGTGTTACAGCTTGACAGAAGCACCAGCCTGTTTGCTATATTCAGGATAGATCGTCTTGGGAGAAGTTTAGGGGACGTCCGTTTAGTAAAGGCTCATTGTAATAATAAATCTGAATTGGCGCCGGGGTCTTTTTCACTTTAGATAAAAGGGCGGATTCTGGCGATGTATTTGAGGTGCAAGTGGCAGGAGGGCGCAGGTGACTGAGTGAAGGGCAGAGAGGACAGGGTGTTAGTCATTGGTGTTATGTAGGGAAGAGATGTGTAGAGTTGAACATTATTTAGCTTCTGTATAGCACTATATGGAGGTATTATATTACTACTGTATAGCACTATATGGAGGTATTATTTAGCTTCTGTGTAGCACTATATGGAGGTATTATTTAGCTTCTGTATAGCACTATAAGGAGGTATTTTGCTTCTGTAAAACACTATATGGAGGTATTTTGCTTCTGTATAGCGCTATAAGGAGGTATTTTGCTTCTGTATAGCGCTATAAGGAGGTATTTTGCTTCTGTATAGCACTATATGGAGGTATTATTGAACTTCTGTATGTATAGCACTATATGGAGGTGTTTTTGAACTTCTGTATGTATAGCACTATATGGAGGTGTTTTTGAACTTCTTTACTGCACTATATGGAGGTATTATATTACTTCGGCATAGCACTATATGGAGGCATTATTTAGCTTCTGTTCAGCACTATATGGAGGTATTATTTTACTACTGTATAGCACTATATGGAGGAATTATATTACTTCTGTATAACACTATATGAAGGTATTATTTAGCTTCTGTATAGCACTATTTGGAGGTATTATATTACTACTGTATAGCACTATATGAAGGTATTATTTAGCTTCTGTTCAGCACTATATGGAGATATTATATTACTTCTGCATAGCACTATATGGAGGTATTATATTACTTCTGCATAGCACTATATGGAGGTATTATATTACTTCTGTAAAACACTATATGGAGGTTTTATTTAGCTTCTGTATACACTATATGGAGATATTATATTACTACTGTATAGCAATATATGGAGGTATTATTTAGCTTCTGTTCAGCACTATATGGAGGTATAATTGAAGTTCTGTATAACACTATATGACGGTATTATTTTACCACTGTATAGCACTATATGGAGCCATTATTTAGCTTCTGTTCAGCACTATATGGAGGTATTATTGAAGTTCTGTATAACACTATATGACGGTATTATTTTACCACTGTATAGCACTATATGGAGGCATTATTTAGCTTCTGTTCAGCACTATATGGAGGTATTATTTAGCTTCTGTATAGCACTATATGGAGGTATTATTTAGCTTCTGTATAGCACTATAAGAAGGTATTTTGCTTCTGTATAGCACTATAAGGAGGTATTTTGCTTCTGTATAGCGCTATAAGGAGGTATTTTGCTTCTGTATAGCGCTATAAGGAGGTAGAATACAGAAGAAAAACAAACAAAGGGGGCGCACAATAGTGAAGTTTGTAAAAATTGCGGTAGATTAAAAATGTAGGTAAATGTGCTTCCTTTCCCTGAGGTTGCGCTCGTATTTTTAGAGGACAACTCTCATATGCGCTTGCGGGGTTTTGGATGCCGTTAGCCCGTATCACGGCGGCCGCTGGCCCTGTAGATTCCGGGGTTTCAGGTGAACCCCGGATGGATATGGATAAGAGGATAAAATGGCGGACCCGGCGCACGTTGCAGTTATGAAAAAGCCGTAATTTTGACTTATAAAAATGTCTTTATTTTTAAAGATGTAGGGGTGTATAACCCTCACACCATTAAAAACTCAGAACAATATAAAACCCGACGCGTTTCCTGCCGTATACCGGCAAATTTTTCAAGGGTCCCTTGAAAAAGTGCCGGTATACGGCAGGAAACGCGTCGGGTTTTATATGGTTCTGAGTTTTTAATGGTGTGAGGGTTATACACACCTACATCTTTTAAGAATAAAGACATTTTTATAAGTCAAAATTACGGCTTTTTATAACTGCACGTGCGCCGGGTCCGCCATTTATTCCTCTTAGCTATAAGGAGGTTTTTTTTGCTTCTGTTTTAGCGCTATAAGGAGGTATTTTGCTTCTGTTTTAGCACTATATGGAGGTATTATTGAATTCTGTATGTATAGCACTATATGGAGGTGTTTTTGAACTTCTGTATGTATAGCACTATATGGAGATGTTTTTGAACTTCTGTATGTATAGCACTATATGGAGGTATTATATTACTTCGGCATAGCACTATATGGAGGCATTATTTAGCTTCTGTTCAGCACTATATGGAGGTATGATTGAACTTCGGTATGTATAGCACTATATGGAGGTATTATTTTACTACTGTATAGCATTATATTGAGGTATTATTGAAGTTCTGTATAGCACTATATGGAGGAATTATATTACTTTTTTATAACACTATATGAAGGTATTATTTAGCTTCTGTATAGCACTATTTGGAGGTTTTTTATTATACGGGTATAGCACTTATTGGAGGTATTATTTAGCTTCTGTTCAGCACTATATGGAGGTATTATATTACTTCTGCATAGCACTATATGGAGGTATTATATTACTTCTGTAAAACACTATATGGAGGTTTTATTTAGCTTCTGTATACACTATATGGAGGTATTATATTACTACTGTATAGCAATATATGGAGGTATTATTTAGCTTCTGTTCAGCACTATATGGAGGTATTATTTAGCTTCTGTTCAGCACTATATGGAGGTATTATATCACTTCTTCATAGCATTATGTTAAGGTATTATTTCAATACTATGTAGCCCTATATGAAGCTATTATTTATTCATTGCATAACACTATTAGGTCATGTTCACACGATGGAAGCGTCTGTTGGAGAAATCCATTGTGGATTCATATCATCTCTGCCCCCAAATCCCTCATGGGCTGTGCCCTTACTCCATCCCACATTATTTTATTTATTTTCTTCTCCAGATTTGCTTAGTAAATCTCTTTGCTTTGTCATGTAATCACCATTTGTAAGATCTCTGCTTGCTCACAGCTGGGGGTTTGCTTCATTAGCATCCTGTCTAGACAATCTTCATAGCACAAACCTATCCGGAGCTGAGCGAGGAGAGTGGACTGTGTAAGCTGTAAGCATAAGCTATCAGGTTTTTAGGGCATGAAAACAAGAGGGTTTCCATTCACTGACAGCAATCAGAGATCTTGAAAATGAAGAGGAGTCGAAGCAGAAAGTATCGCAGAAAGTTGCAGAACTTTTGTCCTGTCGCTTCATTTGCATGTACCTGGCCTCATTTGCATATACCTGGCCTCATTTGCATATACCTGGCCTCATTTGCATTTACCTGGCCTCATTCGCATCTATCTGGCCTCATTTGCATGTACCTATTCCCTCATTTGCATGTACCTGAGGTCATTTGCATGTACCTGAGGTCATTTGCATGTACCTAGCCTAATTTGCATGTACCTACTGCCTCATTTGCATGTACCTAGCCTCATTTCCATGCACCTGGACTCATTTACATGTCCTCATTTGCATGTACCTTGTCTCATTTGCATGTACCTATCGCCTCATTTGCATGTACCTAGCCTCATTTGCATGCAACTGGCCTCATTTGCATCTACCTGGCCTCATTTGCATGTACCTGGCCTCATTTGCTTGTACCTATTGCCTCATTTGCATGTATCTTGTCTCATTTGCATGCACCTATAGCCTCTTTTGCATGTACCTGGCCTCATTTGCATGCAGCTGGCCTCATTTGCATGTACCTGGCCTCATTTACATGTACCTATCGCCCCAGCTGCATGTACCTGGGCTCATTTGCATGTACCGATCGCCTCTTTTGCATGTACCTGGCCTCATTTGCATGTACCTATCACCTCATTTGCATGCACCTGGCCTCATCTGCATGTATCTGGACTGGTCCTCTAATGCTTTGCTGGTGGCGCAGGGACGGACACCGCCGCCGCCGCCGCCGCGGTGCAGGACAATTATCCCTCATTAGTGAAATATATTTTGTTTTGATTAATCAAGACAAGTTGAAATGTTAAATACAAAGCTGAGGGAGAGGATGGCGCCTCCTGCGTCGCTGTTCATTAGCCGCCTTCAATTACATGCAAATTAATTTCCACGTTGTCCTGGATTCACGGTTGTGTTGATTGACGCTGTCCGGTGAGTTTATCCTTCCTCGCGTTGAAGGGCGTAAAAAATTCATGTTTTGTATCATCAACCGGATCCTTGGGACGCAGACTGCAGATCATTACAGGGGATTTCCATCTTAAACAGAATTTCCACCTTAAAAAAAAAAATCCACCTTAAAATAATCTCAGATAAAGGTCCTTAAGTTGTCCTGTTTTGTCAACTTTTGTCTACTGTGCAGTGTCCTAATCCTATGACCCACAAAATTTACTATTTTGCCATAGGCAAACTTAAACTCTATCAGTTCTCTATCTATAAAACACTAAAACGTAACTTTTATTATGTATAACACTTTACCTCTATACACACTATTTAAAAACCTGATTTCTAACCTCACCATTTAACCCTTTCTACTTCTGAAGGAAGGAATAGCTCCTTTTCCATTATCAAGTCTGGTGGTACCCCACCTAGCAACAGGAAACCCTTTATATTTACAGCAAATTATTAACTCCAGTGAGGAATCCCAAGCCTCCTACTTGGGCAATCGTCCCTAATCTAATGGACACAGGACAAATAAGGCCCCTTTGTGACACCCTCTGCAGCGGGTGACACTTGTAGACAGAGGTGAGAAATCACAATTTAAAACGTCATGCCTGACCTCCCCAACATGTTTCACCAGCTAACCTGGCTTTATCAGGGGTTAGAGGTTACCAGACCTCTAACCCCTGATAAAGCCAGGCTAGCTGGTGAAACATGTCGGCGAGGTCAGGCGTGACGGTTTAAATTGTGATTTTTTCACCCCTGTCTACAAGTGCCACCCACTGCAGAGGGTGTCACAAGGGGGCCTTATTTGTTCTGTGTCCATCAGATTAGGGATGATTGCCCAAGTAGGAGGCTTGGGATCCCTTTCTGGAGCTAGTAAATTACTGTATATATAAGGCTTTCCTGTTAGTGGGTGGGGTACAGATCTGTGATCGTCCTGCTGTCACTCGCCATTGATGTGAATAGACCGGGGGCTCCTGGGGCAAGGACTGAGGTGGCCTCGCACCCAGGGTCCCCTGTGGATCCGGAGAATGGAGGCGTCTTGGCTTTTGCAGAGCCTTCGCGGGCACGGCTTGTCTGATGTGCCAGACTTCTGCACTGTGGCTTCTCTGGGTCCCCAGTGCCTGGTATGGCAGACGACGGCGGTGGAGCGCGCTGATATGATGTGACAAGTCGTGAGGCATCGGGAGGCAGGCAGCGTCAGGCCCGGGCTCCTCAGTGGATTTTTGTCTGTTCCCCTTCTGCCTTCTACCTTTGCATATTTCAGAGTCGCATATGTCTTCAGTTCCCGGGAGCAGGAACAGATGTGCGGCGGCGTCATCTCATCTGGATGGGCGACTGCCCACCAACCAGGGCGCCGGAGGGGAGACCACTCCATCTGGAGGAACCTTCAGTGGTGGATGTTTGGTCAGAGGCTGAGAGCACTGAAAAGAAAATATCTGTGTCTGGGAAAGTTGGGTGATTATTATGGGTCAGACTGGGCCACAAGGGAGCAGGGGACAGCCCTGGTGGACCCCTGACTATGGCTGGAGGGTGCTTATAAGGTAGAACGGCAGAGAAAAAGAAGTAGATAGATAAAAGGCATGTGCAGTCTTGTACTGTAGCTGTAGGGTGGATCCCAAGAATCAGCTCCACTGGTGGGCCCTTGGAATCATCTTCACTGGTGGGCCCAAGAATCAACTCGACTGGTGGGGCCCAAGAATCATCTCCATTGGTGAGCCTCAGGAATCGACTCAACTGGTTGCTCCAAGTATTAAATCCACTGTTGTGCGAAATAATCAACTCAACTGGTTGCCCCAATAATCAGCTCCACTGGTGGGCCCTAGAATCAGCTCCACCGGTGGCCCCAAGAATCAGCTCCACTGGTGGCCCCAAGAATCAGCTCCACTGGTGGGCCCCAAGGATCAGCTCCACTGGTGGGGCCCAATGATCAACTAAACTGGTGGCCCCAAGAATCAACTCCACTGGTGGCCCCAAGAATCAACTCCACTGGTGGACCCAAGAATCAACCCCACTGGTGGACCCAAGAATCAACTCCACTGGTGGCTCCAAGAATCAACTGCACTGGGGGGCACCAAGAATCAGCTCCACTGGTGGCCCCAAGAATCAGCTCCACTGGTGGGCCCCAAGAATCAACTCCACTGGTGGGGCCCAATGATCAACTAAACTGGTGGCCCCAAGAATAAAACCCAAATGGTGGCCCCCAAGAATCAACTCCATGGTGGCCCAAAAATTTCAATTTCACTGGGGGCCCCAAAAATCAACTCATGGGGGCCCCCAAAAGAATAATTTACTGGTGGATCCCAATGTCAAAATAAACAGGTCCCCCCAAGAAAAAAATCCACTGGTGGCCCCAAGAATCAACTCCCTGGGGGCCCCCAAGAATCAACTTCACTGGTGGGCCCCAAAAATCAACCCCCACTGGTGGGCCCAAGAATTCAACTCTTCTTGGTGGGGCCAAGATCAACTCCAGGGTTTGGTCCAAGAATCAACTCCATGGTGGGCCCAAAAATCAACCATGGTGGGGCCGAATCACCCCCATGGGGGCCCCCCAAAGAATCAACTCCACTGGGGGCCCAAATTTAAACTCCACGGGTGGGGCCGAATCACCCCAGGGTGGCCCCAAGAACCCAACTCCCTGGGCCCCAAAAAATCAAACTCCCTGGGGGGGTCCCCAAGAATCAACCCACTGTTGGGGCCCAAAAGACAACTCCATGGGGCCCCAAAAAAAAAATCCACTGGGGGGCCCCAGGAATAAACTCACTGGGGGGGCCTGAATAGCTCCATGGGGGGCCCCCAAAAATTTAACTCCCTGGTGGCCCAAAAATCACTCCACTGGGGGGGGCCCAGAATCGTCCCTGGTGGCCCAAAAAATAAAAATTCCAGGGTGGCCCCAAAGAATCAATCCACTGGTGGCCCCAAGAATCAACTCCATGGGGGGGCCCAAAAATTCAACCCATGGGGGGGCCCAAGTCAACTCCCTGGTGGCCCCAAGAATAAAACCCCATGGGGGGGGCCCCAAAAAATCAATCCAGGGTGGGGCCCAAATAAAAATTCCACTGGGGGGGCCAGAAACACCCCATGGGGCCCCAAGAATAAAACTCCATGGTGGGCCCCAAAAAATAACTATGGTGGGCCCAAAAATCATCCACTGGGGGGCCCCAAAGAATCAACCCCATGGTGGCCCCAAGAATCAATCCATGGGGGGCCCCCAAGAATCAACTCCACTGGTGGGCCCCAAGAATCAACTCCACTGGTGGCCCCAAGAATCAACTCCACTGGTGGGCCCAGGGGTCAGTCTTCTTGAATCCCTGCTATAAACATTGGTTGATGCTCAGCTTCCAGGGTCCTGAATGGAATCAGTGCTTAGTTTGTGGTCCTAGCTTGCGTTTCTTGTGGGGGCCCCCTTCCCTTGGGGCATTTGTGCCCACCCAGCCCTTCTATTGATTTTATGCCCTCACTATAAACCTCTGCATTGGCAGACTTACCAGTAATCCCACAACCCAGACCACAAAGGGGCGAGAATTCTGCAAACCTCACCCGCAGGGGCTTTTGGGGGGCTTCCCAGAAATTTGGGGGGGTTTTTCCCTAGGTGGGGTGTAAATGAACTAATTTTGGTCACTGAATTATTAGTAAGTAGCTGCCTTTTAGGACAACACCCCCCTAGAGTCTAACTGAAGTAGAAGTCAATGGCTGCACAGAAGGGGGTGAGGATGTCAGGAAAGCTGGGTGGCGATACTATGGGGGGGGGGGGGGGGGTGACCTGCTCCGAGGTCGTCAGTCACTTGTCCATTGCCTGAGGTGAAAACAGCAGCCTCCTGCCTCATCAGCGGCTCAGGCTGCGGCTCTGTCCCCCATGCTTTACACTGCATCACTGACCAGAACGGAATCCGTATCAGCTTTCTATTTTATCCCTCCGACCCACTTTCCAAACCCAGCATTAACATTTCATTATCTTTATACTCAAATCACATCCAAAGCAGCATTAACATTTCATTATCTTTAAACTCAAATCACATCCAAAGCAGCATTAAAACTGCATTGTATTTATACTCCAATCACATCCAAAGCAGCATAGAACTTACATTGTATTTATACTCAAATCATATCCAGAGCAGTATAGAAATTGCATTTTATTTATACTCCAATCACATTCAAAGCAGCATTAAAACTGCATTGTATTCATATTCCAATCACATCAAAAGTAGCATTGACACTGCATTATCTTTATACTCCATTCACATCCAAAGCAGCATTGAAATTACATTGTATTTATACTCAAATCACATCCAGAGCAGCATAGAAATTGCATCCTATCTTATGCTCCAATGATCCAATCACATCCAGAGCAGCATTTGCATTGTCACCTATTTTATACTCCAATCACATCCAGAGCAGCATAGAAATTTCATATTATTATGTAATCCAGTCACATCCAGAGCTGCTTTCAGATTGCACCCTTTTTATACTACCATCACATCCACAGCAGCACTGAAATTGTGTCTTATTTTATACTCCAAACACATCCAGAGCAGCATCAGAATCACATCCTATTTTATTCTTTCATCTCATCCAAAGAAGCATTTGAAATGTAACCTAATTTATCATCTAATCACAATGAGCTTTGGAGTTGCTTCCGGTTCTATGCTGCAATCTCATCCAAAGCAGCGTTCGAATTATATCCTAATTTTATCCTCCAATCAAATACAAAGCAGCTTTGGAATTGCATCATATTCTATACTCCAATCATATCTAGGGCAGCACTGGAATTACATTATCTTGATATTCCAATCATATTCAAAGCAGCATTGAAACTGCATTATCTTTATACTCCAATCACATCCAAAGCAGCATTAGCAGTTCATTATCTTTATACTCCAATCACATCCAAGGCAGCATTGAAATTGCATTATCTTTATACTCCAATCACATCCACAGCAGCATTAGCAGTTCATTATCTTTATACTCCGACCACATCCAAAGCAGTATTAACATTTTATTATCTTGATACTCCAATCACATCCAAAGCAGCATTAACATTTCATTATCTTTATACTCTGACCACATCCAAAGCAGCATTAACATTTCATTATCTTGATACTCCAATCACATCCAAAGCAGCATTAACATTTCATTATCTTGATACTCCAATCACATCCAAAGCAGCATTAACAGTTCATTATCTTGATACTCCAATCACATCCAAAGCAGCATTGAAATTTAATTGTCTTTATACTCCAATCACATCCAAAGCAGCATTGAAATTACATTATATTGATACTCCAATCACATCCAAACCAACATTAACATTTCATTATCTTGATACTCCAATCACATCCAAAGCAGCATCAACAGTTCATTATCTTGATACTCCAATCACAACCAAAGCAGCATTGAAATTGCATTATATTTATACTCCAATCACATCAAAAGCAACATTAACATTTCATTATCTTGATACTCCAATCACATCCAAACCAACATTAACATTTCATTATCTTGATACTCCAATCACATCCAAAGCAGCATCAACAGTTCATTATCTTGATACTCCAATCACATCCAAAGCAGCATTGAAATTACATTATATTTATACTTCAATCACATCCAAAGCAGCATTGAAATTACATTATATTTATACTCCAATCACATCCAAAGCAGCATTGAAATTGCATTATCTTTATACTCTTATCACATCCAAAGCAGCATTGAAATTGCATTATCTTTATACTCCAATCACATCCAAAGCAGCGTTCCATTTTTTTTAAATTGCCAAATAAGTTATGTCCATGTTGTATTGGAGGAGTCAGCTTGGACTCATCTTCCTCCAGGGATCCTGTAATGTACCCCGGTGCGGGTGCATTGTGGGCGAGGCTGGTACCAGTCGCTGGGTACCTGCAGCGCCGCGTGTGCTCCTTGTGTCTACCTTCTCTGTGATACTGTTCTTGGTGCGGCCTCAGGAGCGCGGGATGAATCATCTCGTCATTGGTCCCATCAATCATGGCAGCGCCATCCGTAATGGTGAAGATGGCAGAGAAATGTAATAAATGGCGCCGCGTCCCCGGGTGGTGAGAGGATCAGCAATAAATAGAGGGCAGATTTATGTTCATATGTGCCCTATATACAGAAACCAGTGTCAGGAAGCAGAGCCGCAGTGTAAAGCATGGGGGAGGGATACAGCAACAGTTTAAACTAATTTCCCTGTAAGTTATATCTGTATCTGGGAAAGTTGGGTAACAACAAATGTATCTGCTACTGCACCTCTTGTAAGGGCGACCCATAACTCTACAATGTGGAGGAATGGATCAGGGCTCAAGTAAGCAAATTTGCCCATCAGTAGGAGCAGAATTATAGTAGTTATATTCTTGTACATAGGAGCAGTATTATAGTAATTATATTCTTGTACATAGGAGGCAGTATTATAGTAGTTACATTCTTGTACATAGGGAGCAGTATTATAGTAGTTACATTCTTGTACATAGGGAGCAGTATTATAGTAGTTACATTCTTGTACATAGGGAGCAGTATTATAGTAGTTATATTCTTGTACATAGGAGCAGTATTATAGTAGTTATATTCTTGTACATAGGAGCAGTATTATAGTAGTTATATTCTTGTACATAGGGGCAGTATTATAGTAGTTATATTCTTGTACATAGTGGGCAGTATTATAGTAGTTATATTCTTGTACATAGGGGCAGTATTATAGTAATTATATTCTTGTACATAGGAGCAGTATTATAGTAGTTATATTCTTGTACATAGGGGCAGTATTATAGTAATTATATTCTTGTACATAGGAGCAGTATGATAGTAGTTATATTCTTGTATATAGAGGGCAGTATACTTGTAGTTATTTTCTTGTACATAGGAGTAGTATTATAGTAGTTATATTCTTGTACATAGGGGGCAGTATTATAGTGGTTATATTCTTGTACATAGGGGGCAGTATTATACTAGTTATATTCTTGTACATAGGAGCAGTATTGTAGTAGTTATATTCTTGTACATAGGGGGCAGTATTATAGTAGTTATATTCTTGTACATAGAGGGCAGTATTATAGTAGTTATATTCTTGTACATAGGGAGCAGTATTATAGTAGATATATTCTTGTACATAGGGAGCAGTATTATAGTAGTTATATTCTTGTACATAGGGGCAGTATTATAGTAGTTATATTCCTGTACATAGGGGCAGTATTATAGTAGTTATATTCTTGTACATAGGGACAGTATTATAGTAGTTATATTCTTGTACATAGAGGGCAGTATTATAGTAGTTATATTCTTGTACATAGGGAGCAGTATTATAGTAGATATATTCTTGTACATAGGGAGCAGTATTATAGTAGTTATATAGTAGTTATATTCTTGTACATAGGGAGCAGTATTATAGTAGTTATATACTTGTACATAGGAGCAGTATTATAGTAGCTATATATCCTTGTACATAGGAGCAGTATTATAGTAGTTATATTCTTGTACATAGGAGCGGTATTATAATAGTTATATTCTTGTTCTCGGTCTTCTGCAGCTCTGGGTTCTCCAGTTTAGGTGAAGGTACAGATCCCAGGACAGGTGAATGACTCGCCCTTCCTCCGTCCATATCTCAGGAGCTTCATGCAGGGCCTTCCATTTCCATGATGGATAGCTGTGGCCGGTGCACATACTTTTATTCGTCCCCGTTGACTCGGCGGCGAGTTTATGGCCGAGAGCTTCCATAATAGGTTATTTAGTGGTTAGTATTCCAGTGTATCATCTGTGATCGTAAAATGACACATTCGGTCATTGCACGGATACGGTTCATTTTTATCACCCCTGTTTGCTTTGTTTTGACCTCTCCTGTCACCTTCAATTATCCAAGCGGCTGTAAATGAGATTGGAACAGATTTGCTGTCATGCTGTGTTTGTTATGTAACGTCAGGGTAAATTCACTTTTCTCCCGACTACTTATCTGTCTCTGTTCTGCCTTCTTCACCGTTCAGACCTTCTTCACATATTGACCTCCAATACCTTGGCGCCTGATGGACGATATCTTCTTCTTGCAAATATTTCACCCTTGCTGTGAGCGCTGATGAAGATGACAATGACTTGGTTAATTATTACAAATTAAAGGGCATGTCTATTAATGGTTGATCTTAGAGTTGTCTAATATGGAAAACACATTCATACAGGAGTGGAGAGGCGGCCTGTTCCAAAATCCTACTAATGAGGCACAGAGTAGACAAGTAGTCAACAACTTTATTACATGAGCAGCCTATTGATTTCATGTACACTTGTGTAATTTTCCATTAGCCCTGTGGTGGCGCTGTTGGAAGGTTGAACACATGCTGCCAAGTTCTTTGAGATCCCAGTAGCAGGATCAGTTGTGATCAGTTTTTTCGATGTTTGTCCCACACAGATAATCCATTTTCTTCCAGAAACAGCAGCACCTCTATTTGTAGGTTGTGCCGCCTAAGAAAGTAGCCTGTTACATCCTGTATTATACTCCAGAGCTGCACTCACTATTCTGCTGGTGCAGTCACTGTGTACAAACATTACTTATCCTGTACTGATCCTGAGTTACATCCTGTATTATCCTCCAGAGCTGCGCTCACTATTCTGCTGGTGCAGTCACTGTAAATACATTACATTACTTATCCTGTACTGATCCTGAGTTACATCCTGTATTATCCTCCAGAGCTGCGCTCACTATTCTGCTGGTGCAGTCACTGTACATTCATTACTTATCCTGTACTGATCTGAGTTACATCCTGTATTATCCTCCAGAGCTGCGCTCACTATTCTGCTGGTGCAGTCACTGTACATACATTACTTATCCTGTACTGATCCTGAGTTACATCCTGTATTATCCTCCAGAGCTGCACTCACTATTCTGCTGGAGCAGTCACTGTGTACATACATTACTTATCCTGTACTGATCCTGAGTTACATCCTGTATTATCCTCCAGAGCTGCGCTCACTATTCTGCTGGTGCAGTCACTGTGTACATACATTACTTATCCTGTACTGATCCTGAGTTACATCCTGTATTATACTCCAGAGCTGCGCTCACTATTCTGCTGGTGCAGTCACTGTACATACATTACTTATCCTGTACTGATTCTGAGTCACATCCTGTATTATACTCCAGAGCTGCACTCACTATTCTGCTGGTGCAGTCACTGTGCACATACCGTACATTACTTATCCTGTACTGATCCTGAGTTACATCTTGTATTATACTCCAGAGCTGCACTCACTATTCTGCTGGTGCAGTCACTGTACATACATTACTTATCCTGTACTGATCCTGAGTTACATCCTGTATTATCCTCCAGAGCTGCACTCACTATTCTGCTGGTGCAGTCACTGTGTACATACATTACTTATCCTGTACTGAACCTGAGTTACATCCTGTATTATCCTCCAGAGCTGCACTCACTATTCTGCTGGTGCAGTCACTGTGTACATACATTACTTATCCTGTACTGATCCTGAGTTACATCCTGTATTATCCTCCAGAGCTGCACTCACTATTCTGCTGGTGCAGTCACTGTACATACATTACTTATCCTGTACTGATCCTGAGTTACATCCTGTATTATCCTCCAGAGCTGCACTCACTATTCTGCTGGTGCAGTCACTGTGTACATACATTACTTATCCTGTACTGATCCTGAGTTACATCCTGTATTAGACAGCTTAAGTCAAGAGAGTGCAATACCATTCCTAGCCTTTAGACCAGAGTGGCGCTGTGTTGAACATACAGCAGCCATCTTTTTCTTATCTCTTACAACCCTATTCTAATGTTCTTTATTTCTAACCTTATTATCATTAAAATAATTGTAATCGAGTCACATCTGAATGCAGAAACATGAATTATTTGTGCCTATACGTCCTTGCTGTGCATTTCAGTTATTGCTCGGCCTCCATTTGCCGCCATTATTGCCCTTGAGAAATTGTTTCTATAAAACCAGCATTATAAAAAGACTTTAATCCGGCTTTCCTGCCATTAGCATTTTGACCGGCTCGTCATACATCCCTTCGTCTCTATTATTAAAGTTTTACAATTACGGGGAAGAGGGCGGGGAGCGCGGGTTTTGTGTCATAGCAGAGTTGACATTTGCATTTAACACCATGGATTCTGCCACTTTGTAAAACTCACATCTATCAGGACACCGCTTCCGAAATTTATCCCCAAAGGAACCAAAATGGAGGACACCTTCTCTTCTGTGTCCAACACCCGCCATTCATAGAGTCACCAACCATCTCCATCTTTATGTTTTATTTATGTTGTAGTACCATGCCTGGCCTCTTGGTGTGCTGTTCAAAGAAAAAGGCACAGGAAGTATAGTATATTAAAGTACCATATAGTGGTACAATCGTTATGGAAAAGTTGTTGCACAAAAATAAAAGTAAAGGAGACCCGGGCTATTAAACAATGTTTGGTTTAGTAGAACCTGAGGGGAGGGCAGCTCTTGCAGATTGATATAGAGTCATTAAGAAACAGAAACATTATGGATATTTGACCACCATTTCTGCCCTAGCTGTACGGTGGGCCCCAAGAATCATCTCCACTGGTGGGCTCCAAGAACCAACTTTTATTGGGGCCCACCAGTGGAGCTATTTCTTGGCGCCCACCAGTGGAGCTAATTCTTGGTGCCCACCAGTGAAGGTGATGCTTGGGGCCACCAGTGGAGATGATTCTTGGGGCCCACCAGTGGAAATAATTCTTGGAGCCCCAAGAATCAACTTCACTGGTGGCCTTAAGAATCAGCTCTACTGGTGGGTCCTACGCTTCATCTCCACTAGTGGGCCCCAAGAATCCGCTCCACTGGTGGCCCCAAGATCAACTCCACTGGTGGCCTTAAGAATCATCTCTACTGGTGGGCCCCAAGAATCAGCTCCACTGGTGGACACTAAGTATCAGCTCCAATTGTGGACCCTAAGAATCAGCTCCACTGGTGGGCTCCAAGAATCAACCCCACTGGTGGGCCCTAAGAATCAACTTCACTGGTGGACCCTAAGAATCAACTCCACTGGTGGGCTTCAAGAATCAACTCCACTGGTGGGCTTCAAGAATCAATTCCACTGGTGGGCCCCAAGAATCAGCTCCACTGGTGGGTCCAAGATCCAACTTCACTGTTTGGCTCCATGAATCACCTTCACTGGTGGGCCTGGCCCCATTAAGGGGCCCTCACTCCACTGGTGGGCCCTTCCCAAGAATTCCGCTCCACTGGTGGCCCAAGATCAACTCCACTGGTGCCTTAAGAATCACTCTCACTGGTGTGGCCCCAAGAATCACTCCACTGGTGGACACTAAGATCAGCTCCACATGTGGACCTAAGAATCATCTCCACTGGTGGGCTCCAAGAATCAACCCCACTGGTGGGCCCTAAGAATCAACTCCACTGGTGGGCTTCAAGAATCAACTCCACTAGTGGGCCCTAAGAATCAACTCCACTGGTGGGCTTCAAGAATCAACTCCACTGGTGGGCCCCAAGAATCAATTCACTGGTGGGCCCATAATCCAGCTCCACTGGTGGCTCCCAAGATCCAACTTCACTGTTTGGCCCCAAGAATCACCTTCCACTGGTGGGCCCCATAATCACTCACTGGGCCCCAAGATCCCACCTGGTGCCCCAAGATCAACTCCACTGGTGGCCTTAAGAATCATCTCTACTGGTGGGCCCCAAGAATCAGCTCCACTGGTGGGCTCCAAGAATCAACCCCACTGGTGGGCCCTAAGAATCAACTCCACTGGTGGGCTTCAAGAATCAACTCCACTGGTGGGCTTCAAGAATCAACTCCCCTTGTTGGCGATAACAATCAACTCCACTGGTGGGCTTCAAGAATCAACTCCACTGGTGGGCTTCAAGAATCAATTCCACTGGTGGGCCCCAAGAATCAGCTCCACTGGTGGCTCCAAGATCCAACTTCACTGTTTGGCTCCAAGAATCACCTTCACTGGTGGGCCCCATAATCCACTCCACTAGTGGGCCCCAAGAATCAACTCCATTTGTGTGTCCCAAGAACCAGTTTCACTGTTGAGCCCTAGGAACCCCAGTCCAACACGAAGAGCAGTTTTTATGAACAGAAACTGGAAATGGTCTTAAATTTTCTCTCCGCCTGCCGTTGCTCTCGGCTAGACATAAGCTCATCATTTCGCCTCTCTCCATACTCTATTGAAAGCTACTTTGGTCTCTTGTTGACCCATATTGAAAGAGACGGTGGTGTCAGAGCATAAAACACAAGGTCACTATCCACCAGAAGGCACGGGCAGATGCCAGTGGACTCTCCCGCCCTCTCTCAACTCTTGAATTCCAGGATTAGGAACAAATATGCTGCATGTTTCACTTCTACGAAGCTGAGAATTCTCCAAATTTAGAGTAGACTTATCTTTACAAACCTGATTCCGAATTTTCAGATTCTGATTGGAATTACCGGACTGTGTATGTACTGGTGCACAATACCATCTTGGCACAAATGTTATTGGGGCATTATAGTATCTGCAGATACCTACCACACAGTTTGAGGAGCAAAATCTATCCTATATCAGATATATTCACTTTTAGAGGTACTGTAAGAACGTATCCACCTCCTTTCTGGGTTAGATTTGTTACATCATCACTAGTCTCTTGAAACGAGAATGACGCCCTTTGAGATTCCTTATGTGTTCTAGGATGGTTGAGGAGTCCAGTCCTCGAGCCACAGATCTTGTTGCAGTGGGGGCAAGAGGTTCCGTTTGGAAGTTGCTTTCGCAAATCTGGGTTTTTCATCTTCTCCTATCATTGTTGTCTTTTGTCTACTTCATTGGAGAGGTGTTTTAGCTCACAATTCTTAGCCTTTAATGGGTCATGCAGGGTCATTTTTGGCCAAAGTTTTAACAGTTATTAATGTTGATTTGGCTTTTTTAAGGTAGGTCTTGATGGTGTCTTTGAATCGCTTCCTCTGGCCACCTCGGGATTGCTGTTCTTGGAAGTAGAGAACTTGTCCTGGGTGTTGGACATTCTGATGCAATGGAACCTCCAGTGGAGTTGGTTTTGCAAGATCATTGCTCCAGTACTGGTTACCTCTGCCTCTGAAAGTATGCTGGAATTGGCATAATAGTCCTCCCATGTGAAATGTAGAATCTTCCATAGGCAGTGTTAAAGGAAACTGTCAAGAGTATTTAGGTGCCAATCGTAGGTGTCTCACTGTAGGTGTCTGTAATAATATAACAAGTTATAGTGTCTAGGATTCTGGAGAAGGGTCGTTTATCTAGGGATTTATTCCAATTGCCAGATTGGAGTCAGGAAGGAATTAGTCCCTAAAATGAGGACAATTGACTTCTACCTCACTGGGGTTTTTTGCCTTTCTCTGGATCAACACTTTAGCACAACAGGCTGAACTGGATGGATGTCTTGTCTTTTTTCTTACAAACTATGTAACTGGCATACAGGAGAGTAGTGACACAAACGGCTTTATATACTATAAGTTTTGGTTTCCTTCTTAAAGGGGTTATCCCAATAAGTAAAATTGATAGGAAGTTTGCAAATTAAATAATAAAATTTTCACCATTCATCATTATTAAAAATTCTGTTCTGTTTTTATTTTAGCTGCTCCCTTAGTGATCCATAGTGTACAGTTTGTCTCCAGGAGATACAACTAGGGCTGATAGCTCCTCATTCCTGGCTGCACATGCTCAGAAATCACCTCTCCTTTCAGGCAGCTACTGTCAGTCTCTTCCTTACCTAGTAATCACACACACTTACTGCTGAGCGAGTGTTCATCTCCAGGTGCTGTCATTCTTCTCCTGTACTCCTTAGTAATAAACACATACAAGTTATCATCACGCTGCTTGTTTTGTTTTTTTTTGGTCTGTCTATTGGCATTCTTTCATCCCCCCTCAAAAAAAAGACGCTTCAATCAGGTATGTGCATTGAACAAAAAAAAATCCACGTTTGATTCCTGCGGGGATTTGAATTTAGGATCCTTATGCTGAAAGGCAGAAGTGCTAACCACTCAGATATTGTAAAGCTACTCATAGCTCTTGTATTTTAGGTTACTTGACTGCAAAAACAGATCTTTGTTTGACAAAGCAAGTTCATTGTGGGGAAAGGCATGGTGATGGCAAGCCTGCTGGGTCACATGATGTACAGTTCAAACAAATCATACATGCCCCCTTTTGAACACACTGAAAGCTGAAACAGGACAAGCCAGGAATAAAATGCCTTCGTTGTAAAGCCCCTTTAAGGTCATGGGTCTTGAAAACTTGATGTTGTATTTTTCTTAAAATTTTGCGATATGAACAACAAAGATTCCAATCTTAGAATTTACAGGTAATTTGATGATATTGTATTCTCCAGTGTCTACTCCTTAGTGCACTCAGGTGAGGTCCCCCAAGTGAGCTCCTTCCATCTGAGCCATACTCCAGTTTTTAATAGTCCTTATCTTGACTGTAGCTGTACCCTCCCACTCCAACTTGGAGACACTCAGTTTCACCTTCATGATGAAATAATCTCTGTGCTCCTGTTATTGGGCTTCCCCTTCATACAACATGATAAAAGAAATATGTTGGTGTCACTCCTTTATTAGACAATTTTAGCATTTTCTCCTTCATCTACATGTTCTAGCTGTGGGGTAGAGACATACGGTTCATACCGCTATATAGCATTTGTAGGAGTTACCTGAGATATTTAAAGACCTTTTGATATGAGAATCAGAGAAGACAGTGAGCATTTTGCATAGAGATGAGGTACATTCCTTTAAGACATGCAATCATGCACTTGAAATTTCTATCTGAAATTCACCTAAATAAAATGGAATATAAAATATAACCAGGGGGCTTAACTAGAATTCATGGGGTCCCATATCAAAATAAGACGGGCCCAACTACCTAATGACAAGAAACTGAAACAATAGCATAAGCAGCAATAGTTAGGTATTAGAGAACCACAAAGGTAGTCTGAATACCAGAAAGCCGCATGTTTGTTGCTACTATTTCCTTGCACTTATGTGGTGCCCCTCAATCTATGGGTCTTATAGGAGTTGCAATAGTTAAGCTCTCAAATATAACATATTTTAAGGCTTTCATTTTCTATTATCATACAGATACTGCAGGGGTGTTATTCCAGTTGCAGCTTTGGATTCTTATAAAGTTCATATAAGAGGCTCCAGACTAAGGCCATTCATGACCTTGATTTTAATTATGGGAATATAACCAAATCTAGAGTATCTGTGGAATAAAGAAGATTTTTATTATGACCTCTTTCCCATTAGTTTCCCCATCCAGTAGCATACACCACCTCAAACCTGCTAGACCAGTAGTTAAGTCAGAAAGCTTTTAGGAACAGCAATGGGACCAATACTTGCTCCTAACCCCAACAGTTTTTGTCTTATTGTGCAGCTAACATTATCGGTCTCTCCACCACTTCAGTTAATTATGCACAAAGTATTTAGTAGTCTATATTCTTCATTTTTTTTCTGATGCACGGCTCCAAAGGTAGTCTGGATACCAGAAAGCCACAAGTTTACTTCCTACTATTTCTTTGCACTTATGCGGCGCCCCTCAACCTATGGGCCCTATAGGAGTTGCAATAGTTAAAGGGGTTGTCTCGCTACAATGATTGGGTTTTAATTAAAAGATCTTTAAAAAACAAGCAGCTTTGCAATATATGTTCATTACAAATGTCCTACTGATTTTGAGCTAGCCCTGTTCATAGGAGTGCATCACCTTCTCAAATTTCTATAGCAGCCGACCTGTTGATCCTTATCTTACTGGCTGTCAGGTCTGAATGACTCATCACCTTTGAAGACAGGTCGGAGCAGAGAGCCCCTCCCGCACAGAATGCTTCTGTAGTGGAGGGAGGGGGGAGGGAGGACTCCTATGTCCGTGCTGCCTGGATTAACCCTGTGTGTGCCTGCTTCCTCCTGCTCTCTACACAGATTGAGCAGAGATTAGGCTGATCAATAGATGTGACAGCAGTGACCCTGTTTGTTACTAGAATCATGATGTCTGTGGAGCTGTAACTATAATAGTATACAGAGTGTGAACAGTTCATGCTGTGCTGTACTAGGGACACATCCTGAGTAACACTTTGCAGCTTCCCTGCCTCTGTTCTGAGAGGGTTTGTTTGTTGTTGCTGGAGATGTGGAGATATGTAAACTAAGCAGAGGGTATAGGAACACTTGCAGCCCCTCTGCTATTAGCAATCATAGACCTCTCTAAGCAGGCACACACAGGGTTAACTGGCAGCAATCCCCCTGCTGCCTGTGTGCCGAGGGGAGGGGGGGAGAGGGAGGAGAAGAGGCAGACAAGAAGCACGCCCCTGAATTCAACTCCCATTCACAGACAGAGGCTGAAAGCTATTAATGAGACAACTCCTTTAAGCTCTCAAATATAACATATTATAAGGCTTTCATTTTCTATTATCCTACAGATACCCCAGGGGCGTTATTCCAATTCCAGCTTTGGATTCTTATAAAGTTCCTGTAAGAGGCTCCAGACTAAGGCCATTCATGACCTTGATTTTAATTATGGGAATATAACCAAATCTAGAGTATCTGTAGAATTAAGCAGTTCTTAATTATGACCTCTTTCCCATTAGTTTCCCCCTCCAGCAGCATACACCAACTCAAACCTGTTAGACCAGCAGTTAAGTCAGAAAGCTTTTAGGAACAGCAATGGGACCAATATTTGCTCCTAACCCCAACAGTTTTTCTCTCATTGTGCAGCTAACATTATCGGTCTCTCCACCACCTCAATTATGCACAAAGTATTCAGTAGTCCGTATTCTTCATTTTTTTCTGATGCACAGCTCCAAATCTCCTGCACAGACACAGATTTCAGTGATACATTATGTCAGAAACCTGACAAAAAAGAATATATCAGTGTAGCCTGGAACAGCGAAGGAGCCGAGAAATAACAACCAAACCGGGTCTATAATTAGCGCACCTCATCTGTAAGTAAATGACATTTGACATTCCAATAATACTAATTATCTATTTGACAAGTGTC
The DNA here is from genome assembly GCA_025379985.1 of Phyllomedusa bahiana. Taxonomy (NCBI): domain Eukaryota; kingdom Metazoa; phylum Chordata; class Amphibia; order Anura; family Hylidae; genus Phyllomedusa; species Phyllomedusa bahiana. The sequence goes on along the minus strand of JAODAL010010627.1, from coordinate 53,705 downwards.
AGAAACTGCTTCGGTTTTGTGGATTTTTCATTTACTTTCTGAGGTTTGGATGTAATGTAAACACATTTGACAAGAATAAACTGGAATTTGAGATAGAACTGCTCCTTGTACTATAACTGGGGCAGGTCGTATACCCTTGTTAGCCAGTGTGAAGGTTATGGAGAGCTATCTTTGGTCACTGAGATACCCACCTATACATAAGTGGTGACCACTAATGTTGATCGAACTGTTCTAGAAAAGTTAAGTCCTAGTAGAACTTATCGAAATTTTTAGAACATTTTACCGTTCGTTCGAGTAAAGTTCTAATTCTACATGCCATTCTCAGTTTCGTTTTCAGCGGCTTTCTGTACTTTTGGCGGCCATCCAATCACATCTTCACTTTTGGCGGCATCCAATCAGTTCAGAGCACAGAGAAGTGTCAAAAACGCCATCACTGAGGTGTAGGGCTCTCATTGACTGCTAAAATCACATAACCATGTTATATATATTTCACTGTATTGCCTTGTGAACGCCATTTTCAGCTCACTCTCTGTACTGTACAGACTGCTCTTAGTTAGACAGCATTTTCCTCTCCATAGACAGCAATAGTTAGGGAGTTTGGTATTGCTGGCCGCATCTTTCCCACACCCAGAAGTTGTTATTTGGCGACATTTGCAACCTAACTCTCAACACCTAACTCTCATATGCATGGATATATACTATACAGAGTGATTGGATTTGCTATAACATACTCAGTGCCCAAAAGTTCAGTTTTTGCAGTTTTGGGGGTTCAGTAATTGTATAACACACCGTCTCCAAATCTCCTATGTGTCAAAGGGGCTTTTGGGCCCCCTCAGGATGTAGGGCCCTGTAGCAGCTGCTACCGCTGCACCTCCTATAGCTGCGGCCCTGCATGCAAGTTGTCCTCATCTTTTCAGTTTGCCATTGAAATTAATGAAGTATTTTAGCCTCTCAGTTTTTTTCTGTCACTCTTAGAGCCAAATTTTCTTTACTTAGTTGTTCCCTGTATCCAGGTTACTGTTATGGATGGTAATTCCAGCTTCTCCTCACCTGTATAGGTATAAAAATTAACCAGAACATCTTCTCCCATTGACTTAAATGGGGTTCGAAGTTCGAGTTCGAATAGAACTTTGAACCGAACTCACAAAAGTTCGAGGTTCTAATCGATCTAGAACTTTTTACTGTTCGCTCAACATTAGTCACCACCACCTCTCTGGTTTTTCTATCAGTATTATGTATACTATTCCCAGTGCTACGCTTTTTGGGGCTCCTACTCTAAACACTTCCTTCTGCGCTCCTTGCGTGAAGCTTGAAAAAGGATCGGGATGACCCGAAATGTCGCAGGCGCGTCATCCTTTTCTCCATATGCTTAAAAGATATTAGGAACAAGGAACCTAGTTAATGTGGAAACGCAAATGGAGCACCTACATCACTTTAAATTGACTCTTGCTACAGGACAGATGCACCGTGTTCTTTTGGCCCTCTGATTGAGGTCTAACCTAGGACCCTGAACTACTCTCCAAGATCTGAAACTGAGGTCCAGAAAGTCCACTCCCTGGTTTAGTCCAGCGTCAAATCCATTGGCAACCCCGAAGGTCCACATAATCTCCAGCTGGTCTTGTGTAAGAATACCATTTGTATAGACAGTCTCTGTGGTACCAATGCCTTCACATCAATTCTACATCTATGGGTTTTGTCCTTAGGGCCTTTAGGAATATTACTAGGACTTTCAACTTAAAGGTCTTTTCTTCACAGCCGCTCTTTACTAGCAGAGGGGGGATCATATGCCGTAGTAGAAGATATGGAAACACTGAGTCAATTTGCCCATGTTATCATACTATAATATGGGCACATTGGGCAGATTAAGTGGTTCAGTTTTGCTGGTGTTCCTACCATGCACTTTGATGGTATACCCATAGGATATGCTATCAAAGTGTAATAGGTGCAGGTCCCACCTCAAGTAGACACAAATATTGGGAATGGGCCCCTGAAAGTCACGGCTCAGAATAGAGAGCATGTCGCCCTTGGGCACCATTCTTCATTCTGTTTAGAGGAAGGAGTACAGCCAAACACACCGCTATGCTAAACTCCCATAGAACAGAATGGAGAATCGTGCACACTTTTGGAGGTACGTTCCCAAGATAGTGTAGGTTCCACCTCAGGGACCCACATCAATTTTTGGAACAGACTTCCTAAGGTTACGGCTCAGAATAGAGAGCCGGTCGCCCTTGGGCACCACTCTTTATTGTGTTCTATGGGAGGAGTATAGCCGAACACACCTAGATACTGAACTTCCATAGAACAGAATGGAGAGTTGTGCGCTCTTCTGGAGGTCCGTTCCCAAGAGAGGTGCAGGTTCCAGAGATGGGACCCGAACCTATCACACTTTCATGGCATGGCCTATCAATATGCCGACAAAGTATATGGTGCACCCATGTACAATGCCCCCTTTTATGCAAATTTGCATAAGCTCCACCTTTTGGGTGGGGCTCTTGGGAGCAATTAAAAAGCAGTGTATGGTCTCTTTAAATAAATGGTGCCCATTGATACGGCTCCCCGCACCCAGGCACATCCACAGCAGCAGATTGCTCTTCCAGACATTATTTTGTTTGTCTAACGGTGGCATCATAATTAGTTTCAAGGAATAACGGGAAAGAATAATGACCACTTATCATTCGGAGGAAACAGACCAGAAGAAAATGCACAGAGTCTCATTTTTACACAAAAAAGCAATAAAGTTTTGGATCGTGCCTCGCCGGAAAGAACAGATCACAGGCTGAGTCAAAACTTTTCCCCTTGTACACAGTGACAGATGATAAAATACCAAGAGGACGAGGTCTGGAGAGTCGCGTTTGGCAGCACTTTGATCACATTGCTTATCATTTGCAATTGGAATGAGACGTATGGAGAATTGGAAGGGATGTTGACAAAAATATGCTACAATTAAACTGCAGTATTTATACCCTGGAAAGCTCTGAAATCGGGGGCTTAAAGGTAAAGTGACACTCGGGCAATTGGCCGATTGCCTAAATGACTCTCAAACAGCCTGATTGGTATACACACAAGGGTCCTACATCTTGCCCAGTAGGCCAATTCCTTTTTCAGAGAGGGGATAAGGGAATCCTGCCTAAAATCTTGTTCTCCTTTATCCAGGAGGTCCAAAGAAGCCACCTTGGCTTGCTCTTATTTAGGATCACCCTTGATCCCATTGCCTAAATGACTCCCAAACAGTCTGAAGTCTCATCCAGTGGTATACACATAAGGGTCCTACATCTTGCCTAGTAGGCCAGTTCCCTTCTTTAGAGAACGGATTGGGGAATCTGCCTAAAATCTTGTTCTCATCTCTCCAGGAGGTCCAAAGAAGCCACCTTGCTCTTATTTCGGTTCACTCTTGATCCCATCGCTTACTCTTCAGAAAGAAAAGCTCATCTTTTCCCTGGGTGCAGATAAATGGGCTCTCAAGGGCAAGGGGCCCATAAGTCATGCCATTGCATTTTCAACACTGCTTCCATTTGGGAGTATGTTTAGTGGGCACAATGATGTCTTAAAGAGGTTGTTTTCTAATAAAATTATATTTAAAGGGGTTTTTCACTACTAAGATTAGCTTTCTATATTCTAAATGCATTGGTCAATATATCTCACTTAATTCATGAGATAAGAGACATTTGCACACAGATTTCTATGGTTACCTGACCATACCTCTGTTATTTGATTGGAGCAGAAAGCTAAGAGCAGGAAGTGACATCACCCGATGGACGGACCAAGCTCCAGAGCAAATTTATTATCTCTAACGAGATTACAGATACGCCATTGTTTTCAGTCCTCACAGCACATGACGTTATCTATTCAGTTTAATGAATAGATAACGTCTCAGATAAATTTGCTAATCACTGCTTTAGAACCACCCACAGCCTGAGACAGACAGAGTGAGTTGGAAACTGCTTGTGACTCAGCCTAGTGAGACAACCTCTTGAAATGGGTCCAGGGTAGGCAACCCTCCAACCCCCCCCCAAAAAAAACAAAAAACACTAATACAAAACTCCTACCGAAACCACGCCGAACCTCCCCAGAATCCGCTCTTTTTTAATTCCACAAAGAATAAACTCGCTCCTTATTGAGCGGATGCAGCACAAGCCCCTCCTGAGACCCTGGAAGTAGAGATTAGTGGGTCCTGGGCTGCAGTGGCGGGGGACCAGGAGGTTAGTGTAATTTTTTTTTTCTATTTTTTCTCACCCTGTCGCATTGAAAGGGAACCGGTCACATTGAACCTAATATCTGATCTGCGGGTCCCATGTTATAGAGCAGGAAGAGCTGAGCAGATTGATATATAGGTCCATGGGGAAAGATTCAGTAGAAGTTGTATTTTTTTAGATTAAATCCCTGCTGATTCTGGGTTGATTCTGAGTCCATTGGGCGGAGTTATCACTGATTGGCAGCTACCTCGTCAGTCACTGATACCACCGCCCACTGGACTCCTTAATCCAAAGTCAGCAGGGAATTAAACCAATAAAATAGAACTTCTACTGCATTTTTTCCAACAGAGCTACTGTATATATCAATCTGCTGAGCTCATCTTGCTCTGTAACATGGGGCCTTAGCCCAGATTAACTGTCCAATGTGGAAGATTCCTTTTATATATTATTTTATTAAAGTGGACATCCCCTTTATAGTTTCTTTTTACTATAACTTAGGACAGGAAATTCCAACTATAGACAACTATTTATGGTCACTCGGTCACCCATCTGCATAAAGTATACACGGACTCTTCATGTGGTTATGTGACTGATTCTGATTATGTTACCTATGGATGTGGTTATACTACTGATGGGTGTGGTTATGTTACTGGTGGGTGTGGTTATGTTACTCACAGGTGTGGTTATGTTCCTCATAGGTGTGGTTATGTTGCTGATGGGTGTGGTTTTGTTAGTTATGGGTGTGGTTTTGTTTTTCATGTGTGTGTTTATGTTACCCATGAGTATGGTTGTATTACTTATGGGTGTTATTATGTTACTCATGGATGTGGTTATGTTTCTGATGGATGTGGTTATGTTACTCATAGGTGTGGTTATGTTACTCATGGGGTGTGTGTTACTCATGGATGTGGTTATGTTACTTATTGGTGTGGTTATGTTACTCATGGGTGTGGTTATGTTACTTATCGGTGTGGTTATGTTACTCATGGATGTGGTTATGTTACTTATGGGTGTGGTTTTGTTACTCATGGGTGTGATTATGATAATCGTGGGTGTGGTTATGTTACTCATGGGTGTGGTTATGTTACTGATGGATGTGGTTATGTTACTCATAGGTGTGGTTATGTTACTTATGGGTGTGGTTGTATTACTTATGGGTGTGATTATGTTACTCATGGGTATGGTTGTGTTACTCATAGGTGTGATTATGTTACTCATGGCTGTGGTTATGTTGCTCATAGGTGTGGTTATGTTACTCATGGATATAGTTATGTTACTGATCGGTGTGGTTTTGTTATTCATGGGTTTGTTTTTATTACTTATGGGTGTGATTATGTTACTCATGGGTATGGTTGTTTTACTCATGGGTGTGGTTGTGTTACTCATGAATGTGGTTATGTTACTGATGGATGTGGTTATGTTGCTCTTGGATGTGGTTATGTTACTCATGGGTGTGGTTATGTTACTCATGGGTGTGGTTATGTTGCTCATGGGTGTGGTTATGTTACACAGGGGTATGGTTGCATTAATGATGGGAGTGAGTATGTTACTCATCGGAGTGGTTAAGTTACCAATGGGTATGGTTGGATTCATAATGGGTGTGATTTTGTCACTCATGTATGTGGTTATGTTTCTCATGGGTGTGGCTATGTTGCTCATGGGTGTGGTTATGTCACTCATGGGTGTGGATACAGCATACAATATACACGGACTCTTATGCTGCACCTCTTAATCGTTATGACCTCGTGCCTTTAGCATCTACTTCAGTTATTACACAAGGGGGCGTCACTCCTACACAAAGGTTAGTGCATCCACATGACAGCCCACGTGCACCTCGAGAGTCAGCAGTGCTCTAAATAACACAAAATAACCATAAAGACAGGCAATAGAAAAACTAATTTTACAATATTGCAACTGAGGGCACCGCTCCACAGGACTCTGAGTACCTAAATGTACGCAGCCTTTGATGTTGTCTTATGACCGTCACCTAATAGAAAATATCCATATTGGTTGCATAAAAAAGCGATAAACTATAGGCTTGTTCTGCAATATTTAACATCACAAAGTCCTTATAAGTGCAATGGCTGTTGGCGCGGCTTAGCTGATATGCCTACTGTTTTAATTCCAATGAAAGTCTGAATAGGTTGGTTGTTTGTGCCCGGCTGGCGTGACTTCCTAACTGGCTGGCACTCTGGTTATGTGTCTTGCAGCTTGCTTAGTAATTAGAAATGATAGATTTGCAGCGCTGGGTTGTTGGCACAGGATCCTCTCTCGCTCTCACTTCTCTGTTCAGCTGAAATTTCAATAGTTTTAACGCTGTATTTAAAGGAAAAGAACATAAGAGACGCTTCAGGCCGATTATCACAGCCACAGACTAGCGAGCCCAATGGGACTAAATGGCTGGTCCCTGAATGAGCCAAAGAGAGAAAAGCAAACAATGAACATACATCAGATTTATTTGCCGCTATACTCATGGGTGGGATTATGTAACTCATGGGTGTGATTATGTTACTTATGGGTGTGGTTATGTTACTCATGGGTGTGATTGTTACTGATGGGTGTGGTTATGTTACTCATGGGTGTGATTATGTTACTAATGGGAGTTTATGTTACTCATAGATGTGGTTATGCTACTGATGGGTGTGGTTATGTTACTCATAGGTGTGGCTATGTTACTTAAGGATGTGATTATGTTACTGATGGGTATGATTGTTACTCATGGATGTGGTAATGCTACTGATGGGTGTCGTTATGTTACTTATGGATGTGATTATGTTACTGATGGGTATGATTGTTACTCATGTATGTGGTTATGTTACTCATGAATGTGGTTATGCTAGTCATGGGTGTGGTTATGCTGCTCATTGATGTGGATTGTTACTGATGGGTATGATTGTTGCTCATGGATGTGATTATGTTGCTCATGGATGTGGTTATGTTACTCATGGATATGGTTATATTACTGATGGGTATGATTGTTGCTCATGGATGTGGTTATGTTACTCATGGGTGTGATTATGTTACTCATGGATGTGGTTATGTTACTCATGGGTGTGATTATGTTACTCATGCATGTGGTTATGTTACTCATGGGTGTGATTATGTTACTCATGGGTGTGATTATGTTACTCATGCATGTGGTTATGTTACTCATGGTGTGTTATGTTACTCATGGGTGTGATTATGTTACTCATGCATGTGGTTATGTTACTCATGGGTGTGATTATGTTACTCATGGGTGTGATTATATTACTCATGGGTGTGGTTATGTTGCTCATGGGTGGGGCTGTGTTACTCCTGGGTGTGATTATGTTACTGATGGATGTGATTATGTTGCTCATGAGTGTGGTTATGTAACTCATGGGTGTAGTTATAGTATTCATGATGGAATGGGACTAAATGGCTGGTCCCTGACTGTCATGAATGACTGTCCCTGGACTCCTTGTCAGTGATACCCTTTCTAGTATCAGTTTGCATACAGAGATAGCTGTCAATCACTGATGACCCCGCCCACTGGACTCCATAACCAGAATAATCAGGGACTTAAATGAATAAAAACACAACTTTTCCTAAATCTTTTTCTACCTACACATCATTCTGCTCAGCTTGTCCTGCTCTATAACATGAGGCCAGCAGATCAGATAACATGAGGTTCCCTTTTTGATATGTCCAGGGTGTATGATATTGTATTATGACTTTGTAATTCCCTTTTCCCTCCTCCACCAGCGTCTTGATAGGAGTAAATTCTCTCTTTGGTTTCCTTTGCTCTATGTCCAGGGTAGGCACAAGTCAATGGGTCATGTCATTATGTGTACATGAAAAAACTTTGAGATTCTTGGTCCGCATGTTTTTGGCCAAAAAATGCTCAAGCCACCCCCGGCTTTACAACGGGATCTCAGTTGGGTGGTCCTACTCTATATTATCTCTCACCTGGGTCAACTTCAGACCTCTCACTGTGCCCAAAAGGCCCCCCAAAATGCAGAGAGAAAAATAAAAAAGCACCAACCTTTCAAAGCATAGTGCATTGATATTAAAAGCCTGTGGAGGGGGCGGGTGCAAAGGAAACCAAAATGGAGGTATCAATTCTCCTTATATAGTTTAAAAGCAAATATGTTGCCAAATACAACATATAGTTCTGCACAGAAAACATTTCTGAAAAAAACACTGCGAACCTGGTTGCCAACTGGCATGGCTGCGGCACATATACATATGCACACGGTCCAATACCCGTGGCACACCACTGCAAAAAGGGCAAAAAAAAAATGGAAATCTCCAAAGGAGCATTTTATGCTATCTACAATATTTGAAAAAATTTTGAGATTCTTGGTCCGCATGTTTTTGGCCAAAAAATGCTCAAACCACCCCGGCTTACAACGGGAAACTCAGTTGGGTGGTCCCACTCTATATTAATCTCTCACCTGGGTCAACTTCAGACCTCTCACTGTGCCAACGGCCTCCAAAAGGCTGTTATATCAATGTACTATGCTTTTAAAGGTTGGTGCTTTTTTTTTTTTCTCTCTGCAATTTTGGAGGCCGTTTGGGACAGTGAGAGGTTCTGAAGTTGACCAGGTGAGAATAATAGAGTAGGACCCACCCAACTGAGATCCCCTTGTAAGGCGGGGGGCTTGAGCATTTTTGGCCAAAAAAATGCGGACCAAGAATCTCAAAGTTTTTTCATATATTGTAGATAGCATAAAATGCTCTTTTGGAGATTTCCATGTGTTTTTTGCCCATTATGTGTACATGTCACACTGAAGGTTGTGAGTGCTAGATGATCGGTTGCTTGTATTGTAGGATTCATTGTAATGAGCCCTTCTTCAGGAGAAGGTCATGGAGGTCTTCAGTTCTGGATGTGACGAAAGTTTCCATAGCAGAATAGACATCTTAGGAAGTTGCCGAACTTTTCATTGTGCAGTTTTATTTGATTGATGTCAGATTTGTGCTGCTGAACCCCTCCACCCTCCTCCCAGACCGGTCTCACACGTCCGTCCAAAGATATTTTTATTTTCACAAAATGGGACTTTTCAGAAAACATGGCCGAGTTTGGGGACCAGGCTCCCTTCTCAAATTTTTGTCCGGGGCGTTGGGGTTGTGCCATGTTTTTTAGCTCTGCTGGATTTCAGGGACGCGGTGAAGCCAGCAGTGGACACCCATGGAGAACTAGAGGAGGTGGCACAAGCCTGGATACGAGAGACGTGACCGTGCTGTTTTGTTTTTAATTTTCAGGCCCGGGGTCAATTGTTAAAGGGGGTTTGAAGGCGATGGGTCTTTTAATAAAATTTAAAGGGGGACTGTACAAAACGGAAAATTCTAAAGGGGTTCCCTTGGGGAAAAAAACCAGAAATCTGGTAGAGAAATCAGGTTCATCGGCTACTGCTCTCCTCCAAATTCAGATTGTGAGCATTTGAAGGGTAAGGCTTAGCCAATGGGGAAGTAAAGTTATGTGGCTACTAAAGGGAAGGGAAACCCCAGGAAAAAGGGTTTGTTGCTGCTGGTTTCCCTTTCCCACCATAAAAAAAGAAAACTCATAGGGTTTTTAAAACGGGTTAAGGACGGCTCAAGGGGGGGAAAGGAAACCCACGCGGGGCCCCCTGGGATTTTTTTTCCCATGGGGAAGGGGGAGAAGAGGGGGAAAAAATTTCTGTTTAGTATGTAAATGGGAAATTCAACTCCATCAGTGGGCCCCAAAAAATCAATTTTACGGGGGGGTCCCCAAGAATCAACCCCCACTAGTGGGCCCAAAAAAAAACCCCACTGGGGGGGCCCAAAAAAATTTCAACTTTTCAGGGGGGCCCCCCCGGTCAACTCCACGGGGGGTCCAAAAAACCTCCCCTGGTGGGCCACAAGAATCAAGTCCACTGGTGGGCCTCAAGAAGCAGCTTTAATAGTGGGCCCATACAAATCAATCATGGGGGGCCCCAAAAAAACCCAGCTACACTGGTGAGCCCCAAGAATCAGCTTTACTTATGGGCCCCCAAAATCAACCCCACTAGTGCGCCACAAGAATAAACTCCACTGGGGGGTTTCCTAAAAATTTAACCCTCCACGGGGGGGCCCCCAAGAAACAACTCCATGGGGGTCTTCAAAAATAAAATACACTGATGGGCTAAAAAAATTTCAAATTACCCGGTGGGTACAAGAATAAAATTTTACTGGGGGAAACCCCAAAGAATCGATCCACAAAATTCCCCCAAGAATAAAACTCACTGGTGGGGGGGGGGGGGGGGGGGGGGGGGCCCCAAGGGGGGGGGGGAATTCCCATCCTTTTTTTAAAAATTTTGTTGTGCACCAAGAATCAACTCCATGGTGGGCCCCAAGAACCCTTTCACTGTTGTCCCAAGGGAATCAACCCCACTGGTGGGTCTAAAGATTCAACTGTACGGGGGGCCCTGGGAATCTTTTCCCAATGGGGGGCCCCCAAAAATAAACTCTGCGGGGGGGGCCCCCAAGAATAAATTTCCATGGTGGCCCCCAAAAATCAACCCCACTGGGGGCCCCCAAAAGAATCACCCACCCCCGGGGGGGCCCCAAGAATAAAAATTTCACGGGGGGGGGCCCCAAGAATCAACCCACTGGGGGCCCCAAAAAATTAAACCTCCACTGGTGGGCCTCAAGAATCCTTTCCTCTGGTGGACCCCAAGAATCAGCTCCACTGGTGGGCCCAAGAATCATCTCCACTGGTGGGGCCCAAGAATCATCTCCACTGGTGGGCCTCAAGAATCAGCTCCACTGGTGGGCCTCAAGAATCAGCTCCACTGGTGGGCCTCAAGAATCAGCTCCACTGGTGGGCGCCAAGAATCATCTCCACTGGTGGGGACCAGGAATCAACTCCACTGGTGGGTCCCAAAAATCAACTCCACTGGTGGGCCCAAGAATCAACCTCCATTGGTGGGCCCAAGAATCAGCTCCACTGGTGGGGATGGGACACCCTATTCTGACACACTGGTGTGGCGGAAAGGAAGAAGAAGAAGAAGAAGATGAAAAAGAGGGCTGTGTTTAACAATAGGGGCTTGCCACTTGAGTGAGGACTGATGAGTAACAGCAGCCTAAATCCTGCCCTTCCCACCCAAATATGCTGTTACTCAACTTCTACAGCATTGGAAGGCTGGGAGGGGAAGGACCAGGAGATAAAATAGACGCCACTTTGAAAACATAGAAATTATGTATTAAAATAGGTCTTTGGGTCTATAGCGTTAGATGAGTTGATGTTTCTTTGACCAACACATGGTCTTTCACAATATTCAAAATTCAGAATCACATGGCGGAATAGGTTGGAGGAGGTTTCCATGATTAAGACCGTTGACCTGCACACTAGGCCATTTGGCTAAGATCAGGTTTACTGTCAGTTTAGGAATGTAGGAAGTATAGCATCTGGGGTAGTCCCAAGAAGGCCAAAGTATCTGAAGCTTTTGTATGGACGAGTCACTGGGCCACAAGTTCACCTTTACATGAAAAAAAAAACAAAAAACTTTGAGATTCTTAGTTCACATGTTTTGATCAAAAAATGCTTAGCCCACCCCCGGCTACCAACAGGATCTCAGGGTGGGTGGTCCTACTCTATTTTTACCTCTTACTAGAGTCCAATTCAGACTTCTTATTTGGGTCCTCAGACCTCCATAATCCAGAGAGAGAAAAAAAAGCACCAATCTTGCACGCATACTGCACTGATATAGCAACCTGTGGAGGTGGGCGGGTTGCAAGAGACCAAAATGGAGGCATCCATTCCTCCCTGTATTAGTTAAAAGCAATATATGCCAATTGCAACGTATACAGTAGTGCTCCAGAGCTGCAATCCCATGGGCCTGAGGGAGTGGTAATTGGTTCCACTCAGAGCAAAACCCACTGGAAACCATTGCAGTTAGTGTACAGCCTTACAGATTGTGTTGAACATAGAAAATTATTGAAAATTTGTCCCATTCAGGCCCATTTGGCCCATTTCAGGGTAAGCACAATATTTAAAGGCATAAAAACTTGCTCCTCTTCTCTGGAGGCATTTTCCATGTTATAGTGGAAATGCTTTGTGTTCTTCCAGTTTCCAGCTCCCTAATATGTCAGATTTATTCCTATTATCTTCTGCCTCATTAAAAGGGGGGGACGCACATGTGAAAGCGATCCTTTCATATTAAGTGGGAGCCGCACGGGAGAAATGAGGCTGATGTAATTACTTCAAGGTGTCGTATGACTCCGGACCTTGCTGAAATCCCATTTTCCTAGTAATGGCCCTTGATGTGTAAATGCAGATTACACGTAAAATATAGCCTTATTAGATGTGTAATTTTAATAAGCTGTGGTTTGTGTATGTAAAAGACGCCGCTAATTGGGTGTTTAGTTATAGCGCGTAGCCACATAGAGATAGCGGGGGCTGGAGAGTCATTGGCGGACTGTGACGGAGATAACTTGTTAATGATATGATGGAGCCAGTGACCTCGTGTATTACATCCTCCGTGTACAGGAAGGGACATGAGTAGCTTGTTATTATTATTGTTTTATGCAGAATATTTTTTTTATTTTTATGTTTTTTAATTTTTAGTTTATTATTATTTATTGTTATTAGGAGAATTTAAATTATTTTTACCAGATTATTTTTTATTTTATATTATTTTTTAGGTTTTTAGGGCGACATGTATGAACAGGGCTGCTCCAGAGGTCTGGCGTCTTTTCAGCCCCAAAACTAGTGCAGCCCTGTTCGCTCTATTTGTAACCAGGCGCACTCCAATATCAGGTGCATTACACATAGCGCCCGCGGCACTTTGTAATGCGCCTGGTTTCGGGGGGCGTGCGGGAGGTGGAGCGCACTACAACCGTAGGAATCTATACATGTATGACTTTAGTACAGCAAATCCAGGTGCATTGCTGCTGGAACAGGTAGAGCACTTTAAGGGTATGTTCACACAGGGTAATTTCGGCGCGCGTTTTGCGGCGTATTTGCGCTCTAATATGGGCGAGATGCGCACCGAAATTATGAAAATCCATAGCTCTCATAGAGAACTGTGGATTACGCCTCCTCTCCCCGCTCGTATAATCCGATTGTATTGTACACGCGGGGAGATAAGTGACACGTCACGGCAAATATGGCCGTGAGCAATGAAAGTCAATGGGGCCGGCAGCCGCTGCCCTCCCCCCTCCGTGCCGCGGGAGTACGTGCGTATTAGTGCGAGCTCCCGAAAGACACGATGTACTGCGCGCGCCGCAGTGCATCGTGTGAACATACCCTAAAAGTGGTTTATCTGAGCGAGAAGTTCCACTATGTAGCTAGAAAGCGCTAAATCTATGACCCGCAGCAGAACAGGTTCATAGATTCAGGCGCATTCTACACTACTAATGTGCGCACAAAAAATTGCGCCTGGGCAACAAAGATCATACATGTCGCACATAATGTTTCATATTTGTTATTTTAGTTTTAGTTTTTATTTCCATTATTGTTATATAATTATTTTTATTATTATTATTATTATAATTGTTATTATTTTATGTTATATTTGTTTTTATTATGACTTTTTTTGCAGTTTTATGTTAAATATATTATCTTTTATTTTTGTTTGTTATTACTATTTTTATTATTATTTTAGACTATGTTATCATATTTTACATTTTATTTTTTATAACTTATGGATTATTATTATTATATTATTATATAAAATTAGTTTTTATTAATATTTTACATTTTTATTTTAGCTTATGTTTCATAGTAATGGTATGTTTCTGTTTGTTTGTATTAATAATTGTTTATTTTATTATTTTTGATATTATTAGTGTTATTATCTTAGGCTATGTTCACACAATGTACTACAGTGTGTACAGTACGCGCCGCAGTACATTGTGTCTTTCGGAAGCTTGCGCTAATATGCGCGTACTCCGCGGCGGCGCGCGGTGGGGGGGTATGGGGGAGGGCGTGTGTTCGCCGCAAGTTATTGACATGTCACTTATCTCCCCGCACGTACAATATGATCGTATTGTACGAGCGGGGAGGGGAGGCGTAATTCATAGTTCTCTATGAAAACTATGGATAACTGTAATTTCAGCGCGCCTCTTGCCCGTATTAGAGCGCAAATACACAGCGAAATGCGCGCCGCAATTACCCCGTGTGAACATAGCCTTAGATTGTGTTTGTTTTTAATTATTAGGCTATATCTCCACTGCATCAGAGAAAAAAACAGCCCAAAAGCGTCCGATGCAGGACCGTGGTTTTTGTCACGTTTTGTACAAAAAAACACGGTCGTTTCTTACTACTGTATTGTATGGGAAGACGCCAAGAAAACTAAAAGCGGCGGCGTATTATACAGCATATTGTATAATACGCTGGCACCAGAAGACGCGCAGAGAAAAGACGAGCTGTGGAGACTACAGGTCGTCCTTTCTATTGCCACCTATGAAGCTGTACAAACGATCGTATCTTCGGTGCTTTTAAAAAACTAAAAGCGTCGAAAATACGATCGTATTCATGTGCAGTGTAGACATAGCCTTTTTTATGTTTAATTTATTATCTTATTCTGTTTTATATTTTGTTTATTATTTATTGTTTATATTTATTTTTTATTAATTAATATTTTTACATTTTTATGTTTAATTTATTATCTTATTATTTTTTTGTTTTTTTTATATATATTTATATTGTTATTAGTGTTTTACATTTTATGTTTTATTATCTTATTATATCTTATTATATCTTATTGTATCTGTTTATTTATTATTATTATTAATAATAATAATAAATAATAATAATAATAAAAATAATATTTTTGGTCTAATTTATTATCTTATTTTTAATATCTTTTTATATAATGTATTTTTTATTAAGTATATTTATCTTACTATTTTTGATATTATTATTACTATTATTTTATAATTTTGTTTTTATTACTATTTTTATTTTTTTTTTACATTTATTATCTTATTTTTGTGTTATTATTTTTATTGTTATTATTTTATATTGTGTTATTCATATTTTTATATTTTATGTTTAATTTATCTTATTATTTTTGTTTGCCATTATTATTATTATTATTATTATTTTATTATTTATTTTCGGGATTTTCTTACTTTTGTTACCTTTTTGCGCCATTAATACTTTTCTCGTAGTCTGAATGATAGTCTACCGAAAGCGTGCTCCATGTCGGCTGGGTTGAGGAGCGACACCCTCCTTCCAGCCTTCTTTTACTGTCTATCGTCCCCCCACCGCCTGGGAGCGTACACCAGAACCCTCCGCTGATTCACCTATTGTTCTCACACAATTACGGAACATTTCTCCTGACTTATAAAATCACAAAAGTCAAAAAGGATTTTAAGACTAATCTGACACCGGCAGAAAGGCGAAGCGAACAAAAGGACTTTGATTGTCCCAGATAGTCTTTTCTATTTCCCTTATTTTTTTGATGAAGCTCACATAATTGAAAGGAGGAAACTAAAAGGACCCTCTGGAGCACAGGTTGGGCATCAAACTTTACAGAACTTTTCAGAAATGCAAAAAAAAAAACTTAAATATTACAGTGTCCTTTTTATTTCTTCATAAAAGGATTCTGACTTCAGAATGGTTGAGGTCACTGCTGTCTTTTCTAGGTTACTGAATAGTAAAGTATCAGGCAGAAGGTACCTGAGACATTGCATAGCAACAGTCTGGAGATGGGCGATAACCACTTCTTACCCTTGTGTGCTATTCTTCCCGTATTACCAATCAACCATTGTCCTCCCACCCAATAATAGGTGATATTTTTTGGCACTGCCTATGACATGCTGCATGCTGCTGCGCTGGGCACAGTCTCCTGCCTCCCCTGGGCCTTGGATTCTGATCAAAACTTACAGTGATCTATGCAACTAATTCTACCGATAGATGTGATCGGAGGACACCTTCTTATAGGTGTGTAACTAGCATTCATGGGATCACATAGAAATCTGAGACAGGGCCCCACCACTTGATGATAGGAAACTGAAGCAGCAATTGTTTCTTCGACCAACACATGATTAGTGTTGATCGAACTGTTCTAGAAAAGTTAAGTTCTAGTAGAACTTCTTGAATTTTTAGAAATCGAACTGGACATTTTACTGTTTGTTCGAGTAAAGTTCTAGTTCTAGTTGGACGCGCCATTTTCAATTTCATTTTCAGCGGCTTCCTGCACTATTGGCGGCCATGCAATCACCTTTCTGCACTTTTGGCGGCCATCCAATCCACTTTCTGCCACTTTTGGTGGCCATCCAATCACCTTTCTGCACTTTTGGCGGCATCCAATCACCTTTCTGCACTATTGGCGGCCATCCAATCACATTTCTGCACTTTTGGTGGCCATCCATTCACCTTTCTGCACTTTTGGCGGCCATCCAATCACATTTCTGCACTTTTGGTGACCATCCAATCACTTTTCTGCACTTTTGGCGGCCATCCAATCAGTACAAAGCACAGAGAAGTGTCAAAAACGTCATCGCTGAGGTGTAGGGCTCTCATTGGCTGCTAAAATCACATGAACCATGTATATTTTATATATTTTACTGTATTGCCTTGTGAACGCAATTTTCAGCTCACTCTCTGTACTGTACGACTGCTCTTAGTTAGATAGAAAATTTCCCCTCCATAGACAGCAAATAGTTAGGGATTTTTGGTTTTGCGGGCTGCATCTTTCCCCCCCAGAAGCTGTTATTTGGTGACATTTGCAGGTCACATAAACCTAACTCTCTTTACGGGTTTATATTATACAGAGTGTTTGGGATTTGCTAAATCAAAAGGGTCCCCCAAAAAGTTCGTTTTGCCGTTTTGGGGGTTCAGTAATTGTTTACCACCGCCCAATTCCTTATGTAAAAGGGCTTTTGGCCCCCTCAGGAGGGGCCCCGTGAGCTGCTACCCCCCCCCAAAGTGCGCCCTGATTGAAAGTGCCCCATCTTTTAAATTCGCCTTTTGAAAGAAATTAAGTACTTTACCTCTCGTTTTTTTCTTTCAGTCTTTGGGCCCCCATATTTTCTTCACAAGTTTTCATACCCCAGGTTATGTTTGGTGGTTACCAGCTTCTCCTCCCGTTAGGTATAAAAATGATACGAACATTTCTCCTTGTTTAAATGGTGTTCGAAGTTTGAGTACGAATAGAACCTCAAACTAACTCACAAAATTCGAGGTTCAAGGGAATAAATTTTTAAATTTTCGCTAAAACACATCCTGATTTTCCCCAATCACCAAAATTCAAAAATCATGCAAAAATTGGTTGGTGAGGGTTTTCCATGGGTAAGGCCATTGACCTGCATACATGGCTGTTTACTGTCAGTTTAGGACTGTATGAAGTATAGTATAGGCTCAAGAAGCCCACGGTATCTGAAGCTTTTGTAAGGACGAGCCACTGTGTTTGCGGGTTTATTATGGGTTTCCCATCCCATTAGCTCCCTGGTTTAAAACTATTTTATACAAAAACAATCAAAAAAAAATAACATCTCTGCCTTTCCCCTGAGATCACAAGGCATTATGGGAAGGAGCTGGAAAGCTCACTGCGCCTCTATGGTTGAAAAAATCCTAAATTTACTTGTTTTATAATCTTTGAGAAAAAAGGAAAAATTTTCAAGCCATATTGTCTCTACAACACCGTTTCCCGGGTTTTGCCCCCTCAGTGTAAGTTGAATGGGGGAGGCAATGAGTGGTGGGAAGGGGAAAAACTCTCCTTTTGGGAGCACATTTCCAGCTCCCCTTTCCCATAATGCCTTGTGATAGCGTGTCAGTAGTGGGCTAAAAGGGAATCAAAAAATACAACCAATGGTGCTCTCCTAAGGAATATGTTCCCCCTTCTTTCAGCCACTCTTGCCTCCCACCCCGTAAAACCCAAAATCGCTTGTTACATGTGAGGGGCAAAACCCCGAAAAAAGGGTATGTGATGAGCAATATTGGTTGACAATTATTCCTTTTGCTTTCAAAATTTGTGAATCGAAGTAAAATTGAGGTTTTTTTACAACAAAGGGGCGAATAATGCCTTGTATATGAATGCTAGTATGGGCAAAAGGGAATCAAAAAACATATACACCTTAAATGGTGCCACTAAGGAGAGATGTTCCCCTTCTCCCTGCAGAGTCAGCTAACACCGACAGCCAGCTCTCCCCAGCTCTCCCCGCTGCACTTGGCCCCGCAGAGTTGGATGCTGACTGCCAAGAGTTAGCTAACAGGTGAACTGCATCAGTACGAGCCGATGGCGTTCCACTCAACTCTTAGGTTGAGAAGGGCTCCCGGTGGCTTCCCAACCCACCTCCCCTTAAAAATGGACCTGCATATATCAGAGAATCCACAAAATAACGTTAGATAGCAGAAATCCACTCCCTACAGAGAAGTACTATGGGTGACTTATGAAACTTGACGCTTGATGACTGTTCATACATCTATAGAATAGGGCTGCAACAGTTTTGTGGTGCAAGATATACAAAATACCAACATATATGATGTAAATCAGGGAAAATCAACCAATATATCACTGCTAAATAAATTTCCCAGCTAAAATATAACTTTTAATAGATAAATTTAAAATGTATATACTTATCCCTTATATATCAGTACTACAAGGTGTCCGACAGATGCATATACCAAAGAGGGAACCTTGTCTGTCAGGGGGTTCACCGTCCTGAAAAGAGCGGCTCCGCTTTATAAAACAGACTTAATCCCTCTATGAATGCCAAAATAGACAAAAAGTCCCCGGCACTCCCGATGCGTTTCCCCCTAAACATAGGGTTGATCAGGGGAATTTACATATAAGCTGTAGATCTAAACACACAAATGTCACAGTCAGTGATATACAGATGTACATATGGCATATAAATGATACTTAGCTGTCCTAAGAGGCAATTGATGATGTCCTCAAAGAAGTACGCATGTTAAGATGATGGCACCCAAGATTATAGAGGGATTAAGTCTGTTTTATAAAGTGGAGCTGCTCTTTTCAGGGCGATGACCCCGCTGACAGACAAGGACTAGAGGGGGTTCATACAAATACTCCCCTTTTTGTTATATGTGTCTGTTGGACACCTTGTAGTACTGATATATAGGGGATAAGTATATATATTTTAAATGTATCTATTAAAAGTTATATTTTAGCTGGGAAATTTATTTTGCGGTGCAAGATACACCTAAATAATGCCACAGCCCTGTTCATACTTGTTGCCTTATGTTCTTGCACCTCAGTAGGTTCTTGCAAGTTCTGGGACCTCTAGCAGCTGCTATGACTACTTTGGCTATAGATACGCCTATGCTAAGACCTTATGGGTAACATGGTTTCTAGAACTACTGCCTGCAGATAGTGACTTCCATCCATGAAGTCTGAAATATTCTATTACGACCAGAAAGTAGAGGTTGTCATGGGTAAAAATCAAACTGTTTTGATATTTGCCATGGTGGGATAGGGTGGAGAAGGATTTAGTTCATTTGTGCCGAAGATAGCTTCATGAAAACCATGACAATTAGAGCAGCTCCATTGCACAAAAACTTGTCACACCTTAGAGGGACCTACCTAAAATAAGCAAGATGGAAGGTGCAGATTGCCAATCTCAAGCTCTATTGTAGACAATTCCCCAAATTTCCCAGGTGACCCAGCCCACCAACATGGCACTCAAGAGTTTAGCAGCATCTAGGAAAGCATCAATGGAGCAACACTCCAATACCACTTGCCTCTCAAGAAGAACACTTGAATCCAATGGAGATGTGCCGTAGCATACAAAGTAGTTTGACTTCCTAAAATTGTGCTCCTACGTTACTTCTATCATGGAGTCTCACTATACCCAACCTTAAGCTTGTCCACCACAGATACTCAAGAAGGCCTCCTACCACTTCAAAAGTAGAGGAGTACTCATACATAATTCGCGTCCCTTTATCCTTACCAATTAAAAAATACACCCCGAGGATCGGTAAGTTAATCTAGAAGGAACACTATACGGTAGAAGAGTAGGTCTAATTAACACTTATGCCCCAACAGAAGAACTAATTTTCTTTTCCTTTCCATCTTCTTATTAAGATGTTCTTACATGGTGCGGGGATTCAAATTTTTCATATAACGGTAAATTAGATAAATATCACTCTGCACGCCTAAGGCGAACACAGTAGAGATCTATTCAGTCTTACGTCAAACAACCATAACTGGCCATATACATTAGATTTTTGTTGGCTGAACATTTCAATTTTGGTAGGACCTGCAGAACATCTAATGTGTACAGGGGCGTCCCGACTCTCTTCCAACCGCAGACGTTGGTGGAGAGAATCGGGCCAGTTGGATCTCCATTGCCTGATCTTTTTGTTCTTGGAGGTTAAGTTGTCACCAGAGATATCTGGTAAAGGCCCCCCCCCCCCCTCCTGAGATTGTTTGGGGACATACAGTAGGTGCCGGCCAAACTTATGCATATGGCAACTCTATCTATGGTTGATGTATGGAAAGAGCACAATGGACTACTTAAAGCATGTGCATCAAACTCAAAGCCAGTGGGCCAAATTTGGTTTCCAAATTTGGCCCACTACATCTTATTATGTGGCCCGTGAGAGCTTGGAGACAGCAAGCAAGCATGGATGAACAAGGTTCAGATGCAGAAGGATTGTCTCTCCACTTTTTCTAGAGGACACAGCCAGTGCTTGTCAGCGGCATCAGCAGAGGGAACTGGTGTCATCTTAGATTTGGAACTCGAGCATGTCTCTCCTTACCACTCTGTGGCATAGCTCTATAATCCCTACCTAAGCACCTTAGCCACCCTAGAGAAGTGAAGGTGCAGGCTATTATACGGCCTTAAAGGGGTATTCTCATCACAGCGAGTGCTGCTGGAGGGGTCAATTACTGTAAAGTCAGCATTTTTCAAAATGCATATTATTTAAAAAATATGTATGCTTTACCTCATATAGGCCTTTTTTGTACCTTCAGCTTATTCTCTCCTCTCCATGGTTATAGACCACCACTGTGTTTTTTCGGTTATGGCTGGTAATGAAGCGTTATCAAAGGCTGTCTGGTGGTTGGTTACCAAGGAGACAAGTTGAAGGTACAAAAAAGGCCTGTATTAGGTAAAGCATGCATAGTTTTTGATAATATGCGTTTTGAAAATTGTTTACTTTACAGTAATTGGCCCCTCCAGCAGCACTTTAAGTTATGGGAATATCCCTTTTAAGGACATCTTAACCTTTAACTGACCAGGTGGCGCACCATGACCCTTTGAGAGCAACCATAATGCTGATGTGGCCCCAGGTGAAAATGAGTTTGACACCCCTGTCCTAGCGGTTATGCTTCTTTTTCACCAATCCACCATTATTATAGGCAGATATACTAATTCCTTTAAATTGGAATTTCACTTCCTACCTGGACCAACTCAACATCTATCTCCTTTACTGTCTTGGTTTTAGACACCCAAAAAGTTTTTGACGGCAGGTGATGGACCTATCTAAAAGTGCCATATTTAAGTCCATCAATATAACTCCCAACCCACTCACTTTTCCCCATTTCTATACAATTTGGTATCAGATGGTGGTGCCCAGTTTCCCCAGTATTTCTTGCCCGGGCTATGGAGCTCTTGGCAGTCCTCATTAGAAACAACCTGGACATTGTATGTATCCAAATTGCATCTAGAACATACATAAATATTCTCCTAGAAACAATAACCCCCTTGGTTACCCTCACCAACCCTGCGTAACCTGTTCCCTACAACCTTTCCACCACTTTAGGGCTCCCAAAAATTAGAACAAAGTCAAAAACACCCCATCATAAAACTAATTGACCTTATCACTTAATTCCGAAAGACGATAAGTAATCCACCATATGAGGAAATATATGTACAGGACTAACTGCCAAGTAATTACCCTACACTGTATCATTCAATTAGGGAGGATTAAGTAGAAAAGGATTTCCCACATCTATTATCAATCGGAAGAGACCAAAATCTAAAAGTTGCAACTCTTTTGGATTATTTTAGAGTATTTTTTTAAGATTTTTTTTCTCCTTATTTTTTGCCAATCTCTCAACCCTACTGAGTGATTTGTTCAAATTCTTCTGGAGCCCAGTTCTAAATCGATATAGAGGAAAGTAGAATGTGACCATATGTATGAACCTGTCCTATGTGGGTCCTTAAATCTGGCCTGTGCTGCGCCTTGCATATTATAGCGTATCTTTGGCGCATTCAAAAGTGCCGCGCCTGGAGCAAGTTTTGGTGTACGACTCTTCATACATCTATAAAACAGGGTTGTTTTACGTTTTTGGGGCGCAACATACACCAAAAAAAATGGCGCTTCATGGTGGTACCCTTACAAACTGCACATGACTTGTTAAACCCTTCTGAAAATCTAGCATATTTGCATGGTGGATGTCAGGATGGTGAGGGGTCAAGAGGGGGTCCAAACATGGAGAAGTCTGTTATATAGATAACGCCACATGCAGCGAACAGGATCAAAGATAAGTCTGATCCTAGTTTATGCCGCAGTCAATAGTGATAACAGCATCTATGGGGTTAGACAGAAGGATGAGGCTCCCCCCGTCACCTCTCAACCTTACCTAACCCATGTCACGATTACTGGGTGTCGTCCAGATGTTAGGGCAGTCAGGGTCTTATTGAAGCCCCTCAGGCCTGACATTTTAGTCCTATTACTTTCTGCAAGAAGTCAGTACTGATCACAGCATCTATGGGGTTAGACAGAAGGATGAGGTCCTCCCCCCGTAACTTGTCAACCTCACCTCCCCCATGTCACAATTGCTGGGTGACATCCAGTTGTCAGGGCAGTCAGGGTCTTAGTGAAGCCCCTTAGGTGTGACATTTTAGTTCTCCTATTACTTCCTGCAAGAGGAAGTCAATAGTGATCACAGCATCTATGGGGTTAGACATAAGGATGAGGCTCTCCCCATCCCCTGTCAACCTCACCTCCCCCATGTCACAATTGCTGGTTGACATCCAGTTGTCAGGGCAGTCAGGGTCTTAGTGAAGCCCCTTAGGTGTGACATTTTAGTTCTCCTATTACTTCCTGCAAGAGGAAGTCAATAGTGATCACAGCATCTATGGGGTTAGACATAAGGATGAGGCTCCCCCCATCACCTGTCAACCTCACCTCCCCCATGTCACAATTGCTGGTTGACATCCAGTTGTCAGGGCAGTCAGGGTCTTAGTGAAGGCCCTCAGGTCTGACATCTTAGTTCTCCCAATACTTCCTGCAAGAAGAAGTCAATAGTGATCATAGCATCTATGGGGTTAGACAGAAGGATGAGGCTCCTTTCGTCACCTTTCAACCTCACCTCCCCCATGTCACGATTGCTGGGTGCCGTCCAGTTGTTAGGGCAGTCAGGGTCTTAGTGAAGCCCCTTAGGTTGACATCTTAGTCTTCCTATTACTTCCCACAAGAAGAAGTGTATGACAGGATAACATCAAAACACAGTACACTGCAAGGCAAAAGTTTCTCAGTGTATCGAGCAGGTAGTAGGATTAAAAAAAAGTTTAATAAAGTTTATTACAATATGTAAAAAAGAAGTTAAAAGTTTATTATGTCTAAATCTAAACAGTAAAATATAAAATAACGGGTATTGATGTGTCAAGAAATGTTCAAATAAAATATAATAAAATAAAAAATAAGAAAATAAAATAAAAATAAACAATAAAATATAATATCCTGCACAGAGTATTGTAAAAAATGAATAAAATTATATTTACTTTTCCAAAAAATGAAATAAAAGTATTCAGATAGTTACGTGTGCTCCAAAATGGGAGCATTAAAAAACAGTGCTCCTTATAGAAAAAAACTTTTAATGTTAAAAACTAAAACAAATTATGGGCGATACATTTTAGTTTTTTTGTTTTTAAAAAGGTTTTTCTTTCTTTTTTGAAGGGAACGTGTCATCAAAAATTTACTTATTGTTTAACTCACGTTTTTAAGTTAAACACTTTTTTAGGAATTTTTGGTTGTTTTTTTTCAATTTTCAATATTTTGTAATAATTCTTAAGTCCTGCAGTTCGTACTTTGGCCACTAGGCCCAAAAATTGTCTGACACTTCCTGTTCTGTAGATAGAGATTTGAAGTAGTCTGCTCAGTTCAAGCAGGATTACACTAAAAGGTGATACCAACGTGAATAGATAACACAGGATCCACCAGTCACAATAGGAGATGCCGCAGCTCTCCCTCTCTCCTTCCTGCACACTGACTTATTCCCAGGTTACCAGGCATACCCAGAAAACTCTCCTATAGAAGTCAATGGGTCTGCTCCTGTTCACAGGCTCCTATGTCCATGAAGCTGCTGTAAAGCATCTCTCTAAATGCTGTTGAAGCAGCTCAGGCAAGAAAGCTTTCCCCCCATATACAGACAATTGAACTGAGAAATCTGCAATCAGAAAATAAAAACGGCTAAGAAGAAAAGAACATGGATCAGGGTCTTGATTTCATAAGTAAAAAAAAAAAATCGCAACAGATTCCCTTTAAATGGGTAAAACAAAACCTGAAAAAATTATTCTTGCAGGTGCTAAAACAATCGTCACCCCCCCAAAAAAAATTAGAAGTGCATCTTTTTATTCTACCCAACCAATATATATATGGCCCTTTTGGCCACGCTTGGCTCATGGGATCGCCGTCTTTTGTAAACGGATGGCACCGACAACGTCTTCTTTAACTCAGCCTGTTTTATTTTTGGCACAGGTTGATAATACAGCACAATCATAACATAGAGTAAACAAAACCCTAGGCCGCCTGGCCACTAGCTATACTAATAGCCACCCTAACTATCGTGTTCTGGACCTAACGTCCAGCCCCACAAACAATCACCGTATCACCAGTCACCGCTGGTTCAGGCTTCCTCCAGCCTGGGGGTTAAGAGCCTTCCTTACTTGCTCCCTTGCTGCTCCAACTGCAGGTAGCAGACCACACCCCCTGATCTCCTGTCGTAGGAGACCTTTAATAGGTGCTCCAGATGCACCAATACCTGGGCTGGAACCAGAAGACCTGGACTGTGGGAACATGGGGAGTAGACACCCACCCGACACATTGTCTACTCCCAATAAGAGCCGACCCCAAGAACGGCTGAAAAGCCAAACTAACGATACACCTTTGCCAGCCACTTAGTGTGGCTGACAATACATATGACTGGCTCCTATTCCACCAAGGCCACATCTCCTTGGTGGCATGTCGCATATACCACTCTGGTATATCTCCACCTAGTGGCAGAAACAGGCAACTACATGTAGCCGGTCAGCCACAATATTTATTTATTTATCTACTTATTTTTTAAAAATATATTTATATATTTAAAAAAAAAATTTAATACATTGAATAGTTTCAATAAAAAATACAAATTGTCCTGCAAAAAGAAAATGAAAAAAAACAATAGAAAAATAAAAAATGTATGGCTCTTGTAAGACGATGATGAAAATTTGGCTTCTGTCGATCAGTTACAGTTGGCCAGTTTGACACAATATGGCCCCCATAGCTATCAACTCCCCCCCCATACTCACTAAATAGTCTGTATTATCTCTCTGTACTGGTAATATCTTTTCGTGCTAGCCGCTCCGAGACTTCATGTCGTGTAGGACTATTTATCCTGTGACTGTACTACTACGAAAAAAAAAAATTATTCTATGCCCTTTGTATGCATACTATGCCTTGCTCTTTCCCCATAGGAGGACATTGTACTCATCTTTCATAGCGTTTCTATGCACTATAGCAAGGACTCTCAATGGGGAAGGGGGAAAACAATGCAAGGTTTTTCTTTTCCCCCGAGACCCGTGTGTAAAATGCTCCCTTTAAGCAACACTATTAAGGAATCTATATCATGCCAGAAGGGTCTACAGCGGTGGCAGGTTTCCTTGAAGACTCGGTGACACATCGTAGCGGTAATATTGCAGCATTACTGTGATTCACGGGAAGACGTTAATGTTCCAGTTTCTTGAAGAGTCTGAGATACGTCTGGGATTTATCATAAAGGCCATACTGGTCATCACCGAGCTTTCCCCCGAAATGTCTAATCAAAATTTTGATGAAACTCGAGAGAAGTTCTGCCCTCCCGTGTTGCGGTCGGAGGTATCATACAACATAGGTTAAAATTTCAACCCGTTTCGTACCAGAGGAATATGGCCCTCAGGTGCCTTTTAATTGGAAAGGTAGGATAACAAATCTGCACAGACAGCTGCCCGGAGGTCCGCGTTCAGATGAAGAAACGAGCCGACGTCGCCTGTCCCCGGGATAATAATGTATTCGATAAAATAATTACTTACAAATATGACATCGGTGGAAGGAGACCTGGAATATGGTCGCCATCGCTGGAGGGTGATGCATTATTAGGAGTCTTAGAAAGAATGATTTATGGTCCTAACAGCGGAGTTGGCTGCAAATGCACTGCTGATACTCCACAAATAAAGTCACTCCTGGTTCCTTTGACGCCTAAACATTGAGCGGACTCAACTTTTTACCATGATGGGTTTTTTATATAGTCAATAATACAATGAACAACGCACAAAATCCATTAGTGGTGAATCCGATGTTAAATAGGAGTTGTGCAGAATTAGAAACATCTGTCCATGGATTGTGTCTTAGTTTTATTCAAGTGCATAGGGCTGAGCTGCAATACCACACACAGCCTGTGGAGAGGTGTGGCGCTGTTTGTGGAAGAACACAACACTGTGTTTCCAATCCAATTTACAATGGCTTCAATTTCTTTCCCTGACTATGCAGATAAGGCATATGTGTTTCTTGACTTGACTTCATAGATAAGACATGTGTGACGTGTCCCTTGTTCCTTCATGTGTTCCACCTTGTCCTGCTTGTTTTCATCCATGACTTCATAGATAAGACATATGTGTCCCTTGTTCCATCAGGTGTTCCACCTTGTCGTCCTTGTTTTCATCCATGGCTTCATAGATACGACTGTGCCCTTTTATTCATGTGTTCGCTGGTTTGCTTGTTTTCACCATGATTCATGAAAGACATTGTGTCCCTTTTTCTTTCATGTGTTCCCCTTGTCTTGCTTGTTTCATCCAGGGACTTCATAGATAAAAAAATTTGTTCCTTTTCCCTTCATGTGTTCCACCTTGTCCTGCTTGTTCTCACCCATGACTTCATAGATAAGACATATGTGCCCCTTGTTCCTTCCAGGTTTTTTCCACCCCTTGTCCTGCTTGTTTTCATCCATGACTTCATAGATAAGACATATGTGTCCCTTGTTCTTTCATCTGTTCCACCTTGTCTTGCTTGTTCTCATCCATGACTTCATAGATAAGAAATGGTGTCCCTTGTTCCCCTTCATTGTTCCCACCTTTCCTGCTTTTTTTTTCCATGCTTCATAGATAAAAATTATGGGCCCTTGTTCCTTCCCCGGGTTCCACCTTGTCTTTGTTTTTTTTCATCCTGATTTCATAGATAAGAATTTGGTCCTTGTTCTTTATGTTTCCACCTTGTCTGGTTGTTTACCCCATGATTATGAAAGACATTTGTTGTCCCTTGTTTTTTTTATGTGTTCCACCTTGTCCTCTTTTTCCCAAACTATGTTTTTAAATAATAAACTGTGCCTTGTTCCTTCAGTTTTTCCCCTTTTTTGTTTTGTTTATCCATGACTTCATAGATAAGACATGTGCCCCTTGTTCCTTCATGTGTTCCACCTTGTCTTGCTTGTTCTCATCCATGACTTCATAGATAAGACATATGTGCCCCTTGTTCCTTCATGTGTTCCACCTTGTCTTGCTTGTTTTCATCCATGACTTCATAGATAAGACATGTGTCCCTTGTTCCTTCATGTGTTCCACCTTGTTCTTTTTTCATCAGACTTCTTAGATAAGAGTGTCCCTTTTTCCCTTCTGTTTCACCTTGTCTTCTTTTTTCCCATCCTGATTCATAGATAAGAATGTGTCCTTGTTCCTTAATGTGTTCCCCTTGTTTCTTGTTTTCATCCATGCTTCATAGAAAAGGGAATGTGTCCCTTGTTTTTTCAGTGTTCCACCTTGTCCTCTTTTTCATCCATGACTTCATAGATAAGACATGTGTCCCTTGTTCTTTCATGTGTTCCACCTTGTCCTACTTGTTCTCATCCATGACTTCATAGATAAGACATGGGTCCCTTGTTCTTTCATGTGTTCCACCTTGTCCTGCTTGTTCTCACCCATGACTTCATAGATAAGAATGTGTCCCTTTTTCCCTTCAGTGTTCCCCCCTTTGTCTTCTTTGTTTTTCATCCTGACTTCTAGAAAAGAATTTGTCCCTTGTTCCTTCAGTGTTCCCCCCTTGTCTTGTTGGTTTATCCAGATTCATGATAAGAAATGTGTCCCTTTTTCCCTTCTTTGGGTTCCACCTTGTTTGCTTGTTTTCATCCGATCATGATAAAAATATTTCTACATGGTTCGCACCATGGTCCGTGTCCTGCTCCGCGGATGCACCTGTGATGTGCCTGCCCAGCGTGTTACTCACCCTCTCCTTGTTCCCCCCGGGTTTCGTTCATCCTTGTTTTCCAGCTGTCTGTCGGCTGCCTTTCCCGGGCAATTCTAGGAAGTGGGCACGGCACCTTTCTGATTTAAAGGGCCAGTGCACACCACCCAACTTTCCAATAACATTTTGCCAGGGGCATTATGAGGATACCTCCCCATAGCCTCTTTGCCAGTTGTTGCTGTTCCTTACTTGAGTTCCTGCTGCGTTTCCTGCTCATTGTGTTTCCTGGTTCTGATCCTCAGCCTCGTTTACTGACTATTCCCTTTCTTTCCTTGATCTTCCTGCCTGTGACCCCATTGCATCTCTACCTGCTGCCTGCCCTGATCTTACTGCATGTGACTCGTCAATGACTCCTGTCTACTCCCTGGGTCCTGCGTTGAGAAATCGGGCGGTCAACGGTGGCCACGTCAGAGGTAGCGAGCCGGTAGTCCCCCGCAGAGAAGTCCATCCTATCTCGTTTTGGTCTCTGGTGAATATCGGGGGCTCTTTTGACTAACTCCCTCCCCGTGGTTTGTGTCATTTTCCGCTTGGCCAGCGGACCACCACCCTGCTGGGTTTTTTCCCTTTTTTTTTTTTTTTCCTTCATTTTTTTCCCCCCTGTTCCCTTGTTTTTATCCTATAGCTCCATTGGCTACATAGATAATTCATATGTTTCCTTATTCCTTCACCTTGTCTTGCTGGTTTTCATCCTGAAGCTCCACGACTTTTGGAAACTAGTGAGGAGCTGATGTATCCTAAAGGAGAAGTGACCCCATGGCAAAGGTCATAACAACCCCAATGTTACTGCTTAATGAGACCCTTCTTCACAGTGCGTTGGAGGACCTGGTTCTTATTTATACCAAGATTCCCATTTGCTGTGTAGTGTTTGGCCAATTGTATTCATGTCTTCCTTTATGTGTTCCTCCTTGTTTTGATACCAGACCCCCCCTCCCTACCTTGTATGGGAGGACCTGGTTTTCATTATTATCCCAGTTCCCATTATTATAAGGTTTTCTAAAAAACTGTATTTTTTAAATGGTGGGATAACTGAGACATGGTGGGCGAGAGCTAGAGGGGGCGGTTAATTTGCGGGTTACAGTCTTTTTTAAAAAAGGATCGTAAAGAGGAAAAGGAGGAGGGGTGTTGTCTTATGAAAAATTGTCTGAAGCCAACACGGGGGAAGATATGGGTACAGGTAAAAACGGGGAAATTTCATTATGGGTAAATATCCATGGGGTACAATATATATAAATAGGGGTCTGCTATGGGCCCCCCAAATATAAAGAACCCAGGGAAAGAGTACCCTCGGAAAAATGATGAGGCGGTAATCAAAAAATGGGTTTTTTATGGGCGCTTTTTAACTATCCAGACTCAAGGGGAAATCTGAAGTTTGTAGCTCTCATAAAGGAAAAGGTTTTGTCAATAACTAATGATAATTACCTTTGCCAAAATGGTGCAAAAAACCGCTAGAGGAAAGGCCCTTTTTTTAGACCTAATATTAACTAATGACCTGACAAAATTAAAGGGTTAAAGGGGCACCCCAGGGAAAAGTGACCATAAAATAATAAAAATTCCCTTTATCCTTAAAAGGTTTTTTTTTAAGGGGCCACAAAAACACTGAATTTTAGGAAAGGTAATTTTTATTCTGCTTGGGAGGCCCTAAACCCTTTTTGA
This sequence comes from Phyllomedusa bahiana, assembly GCA_025379985.1. Taxonomy (NCBI): domain Eukaryota; kingdom Metazoa; phylum Chordata; class Amphibia; order Anura; family Hylidae; genus Phyllomedusa; species Phyllomedusa bahiana. The sequence goes on along the minus strand of JAODAL010010627.1, from coordinate 23,504 downwards.
CGGGACAATGTGTTTAAAAATGGAAAACAATAAAAAAATGGGATATTTTTTAAAAAAATCCTAGGGTACCACTGTGGAGGGAATACTTTGGTAATAAAAAAAATTGAAACGGAAAAACCCAATGTGGATCAAAGGGGGGTGTAAAGAGGCCAAAAAAAAAAAAAAGAAAGCTTTTTACCTCAAAAAGGAGGGAGTGAAAAGGCCCAAGAAGATAGGAAAAAAAAAAAGTGGTAAAAAAAAGATAAAGGAAGCAAAAATGGGACGGAAAGACATATTGCCATAGAAAGTAAAACTAACCCCAAAAAAATTTTTTAACTATATAAAAAGTAAAAGATTTAAAAAAAGAAAATGTTGGCCCTTTAAAAAAAATGAGGGAGAGACGGTTAAAGGGGGCCGTGAAAAAAAGCAACGTAAATTAAAAAAATTTTTTTTTCCACTGTATTTACCCGGGGGGTGGATTCCCGTTGACAGAGGGGGGGTAAAAATCCAACTTAAAAGTTTTTGTCTAACCCCGGAAGAAGTGCAGCTCCGTTAGGAAGATTAAAAAATAGACAAATCCCGGGTTCAGATTTGGGATACACCCAGTGTCCTAAGAGGGTTTTAAATGATGTCAAAAGGCCCCTATTTTAAATTTATGGCTGTTAATAACGGGGTATGTCCCAAAGGATTGGGCTAGCAAATGTGGTGCCAATTTCAAAAAAAGGGGTCAAAAAAGTGATCCAGGAAATATAGGCCGGGATTTGACCTCTTTGTGGTAAAATGTTTGAAAGGGTTTTTTCAGAGTGCTATCTGGGGTATTCACTGAAAAAAATGTATAAGCGTTCCCGCAGGGTTCATGAAGGATCGGTCCGTCGTTAATCTCATCGCTTCTATGAGGGAAGTCTGCTAGACTGGATGGGGTGAGGCATGGAGTAAAATATCTAGATTTTTCTAAAGCATTTGATACGGGGGCACATAAAGGTTGGTAAAAAAAATGAGAATGCTTGGACTGGGGGAAAATTGTGCAAGTGGGTAAAAACTGGCTCCTGATAGAAAACAAAGGGTAGAATTTAACGGTACATACTCAACTGGTCGCTGTTTCTATGGGGTACACAAGGGTCAGTTTTTGGGCCTATCCTCTTTAACTTTTTTATTAATGATTTACACAGGGAATACACAGTAGAATTCGTCTTTGCAGCGATACTAAGCTCTGTAAAGTAATCAAACACATAGAGGTAATTTGTTTTTACAAAGGGATCTTGAAAGTTGGGGGGCCTGGGGAGGGGGAAATGGCAATGAGGTTTTAAAAACCCAAAAATGCAAGGTTATCCATGGGGGAAGAGAAATCCCCTTACATGATTTCATGTTAAATGGAAAAAAAAACTGGGTAAAAGGAATGGGAAAGGGTTGGGGGAAACCTGGTGGACAGTAAAATTAATTTTTAGCAGCCAGTGTCAGGCAGCAGCAGCCAAGGGAAATAGGTCATGGGGTGATTAAAAGGGGCATAGAGGCAATGGAGAAAATTATTCTCCCATTTACAAAAAACATGGTTAGACCACAGGGGGTATTTGTACATTTTGGGCACGTCACAGGAAAGCATTGTAGAGCTTGAACAGGTACAAAGGCGGGCAACAAAAAATAAAAGGCTGGTGGCTACAATACACAGAAGTTGGCAAGATTAGGGTTATTTGTTTAGGAAAAGACTGCTTCGGGGGGACATAATAAATTGTTTAAAAACATCAAAAGGTTTAATATAGGATCTCTCCCAAGATTTTTTTAAACAGGCTGTATCTAGACAAGGGGGCACTTTAGTCTTGAGGAAAAAAAGTTTTTCTAAAATAGAAGGGTTTCTTTACTGTAAGAGAGTAGGGCTATGGTTTTTCGCCAGAGGAAATTGTCATGGTGAATTTATAACCAGTTCAAAAAGGCGTTTTTGGGTGCATTTCTGGAGCGTAATAATATAACAAAATTACGTGATAGGATTAGGAGAGGGGTCATTGATCCCGGGATTTTTTGATTCCAGATTTGGAGTCAGGAAAAAATTTTTCCCAAAAAAAAGGGCAATTGGCTTCTTCTATTTGGGGGGGTTTTTTCCCTTTTCTGGTCAACCCTTTGCAAAAGGCTGAACTAGATGGGGACTTGTCTTTTTTTAGCCCCTTTCAAATATGAAAACAGGTTATTGTTTGCCAAAAGATCCCGAACCTAGTTATAAGTTTTTTTCCCCCCCAAAAGTTCCCCAGGTGTGGGTGGTTTATGCAGTGATCAGTTTTTCAAATTTTTAACTGAGCCGTTACACAAGTTTCGGAGATGTTATCTCGCTTTAGTGAACACAAGGTACATGTGCTGTGAGGACTGAAAACAGTGGTTGTATCCACAATCCTGTTAGAGATAATTAGATTTTCTTCGAAATAAGGAAGTGAGCTCTGTCTGTCTATGGAGTGACGTCACTCCCTGCTCTAAGATCTCTCCTTTTATCAGATAACAGAATAAGGGTCCTGGTAACCATAGAAACCTGTGTGCAAGACAGGTAGCCAAGACAGGTAACCATAGAAACCTGTGTGCAAGACAGGTAGCCAAGACAGGTAACCATAGAAACCTGTGTGCAAGACAGGTAGCCAAGACAGGTAACCATAGAAACCTGTGTGCAAGACAGGTAGCCAAGACAGGTAACCATAGAAACCTGTGTGCAAGACAGGTACCAAGAACCCCGGGGCCCAAAACGGTGCCAAGACGGTTTTTCCCATAGAACCTGTGTGAAGAAGGTAGCCAAAACAGGAACTAGAAACCCGTGGCAAGACGGTACCAAGCAGGTAACCATAGAAACCTGTGTGCAGAAGGTAGCCAAGGGCAGGTAACCATAGGAAAATGTGTGCAAGGGCAGGTGCCCAAAACAGGGAACCATAGAAGCCTGTGTGCAAACAGAGCACATAAAATGTCTCATAACTCATGACAAAGTAAAAAAAATTTTACCAATATATTTAGAAAAAGTCTTCCTTTAACTGCCCCCTTCATGTTTAAATCTAATCTTTGTAGTGATAAAAACCCTTTTAATGTAAGCTGATTCCCACCTACCTGTAGGGTGCTCCCTCTATTCCTTTAGGCGTTCCTCCTTGTCTTGCCACCAGACCTCTTGCCACCTTGTGTGGGAAGACCTGTTTTTTTGCTTTTACCATCTAGTTGAAGTCTTCCTTTAGGCCATATTGGTTCTTGCCTTATGGGTCACAAAGTCTTCATCAGTAGGGGAAACTAAGGGCGACATGTATGGAACTTGGCGCCGACACGTCCGTTCTAAATCGATATAGAGGAGTGTAGCAAGTGAGAGTATGTATGAACCGATTCGTATGTGGGTCCATAAATCTGGAGGGTGTTGTGCCTTGCAGAGCATTGCATACGTTTGGCACAATCAAAATTGTCGTACCTGCCACGAATTTTGGTGTTCGACTTCCATAGAACAGGGCTACAACAGATGGTGCAATATATGCCCAAAAAATGGCACATCTCCCTTCATACATGTCGCCCTAAGTTATAAAAAAAACTCCCTACACCCCTCCTTTCACCCACATTGTCTTCACCCTTGAACTTGATGGACATATGTCTCTTTTTCAATCATAACAACTATGTACAGTTTGTAGGGTTCTACCGGTTGTATTCCTTTATACCTTGAACCTTGTCCTGCCACCAGACTCCTCTCCACCTGATTCTTGTTTTTACCAGGGTCTTCTTTGTAGCAGATCAGAGAAGAAAGGAATTGTCTCAGAAGTTGATTTCCGCGATCGGATTCGCATTATCTCTTGTGGTTCAAAAGTTATCAACACATAAAGTTCCCAGGTGGGTTCATAACGATTGGATCCAGCGCCTTCAGCACCAGGTTATCAATACATAGAACACGTCAAATAGCTGTGGTTCTTTTTGTAACATGACCACTTTCCCTTTGGAAAAGCTTGTCCTAGATCCAAGGTGGCGGCTTTCAAGATGGCGGCCATGTTCCGGTCATAGCCTAAAAGACATACTTACCAACTCTGCCCGATCGTCAGGAAGACTCCCAGATAAGGTGGAGTCCTCCTGGTCTCCCTGAAGAGTTGGTAAATCTCCCGCTATGGTAGATTCGCCACCAATCTGGTAAACCACAGGCAGGGAGGGTTTTTACTGCCGGGGGCCAGTGCTGGTATTTTATTTGTACGGCCATATCAAGTACTGGTAACTTTTAGAATACACTCTTGGGCAGCCTATTAGGGTCTGTTCAGACGGCTTATTTGGACACTGATTTTTCAGCGCCCAAAACAGCATCAAAACCTTGCCTGAAAGGCGCGTCTTCAGAATAGGTTTTCATGAGGTTTTGGACGATTTTTCCACCTATAAAATTAATAGCCAGGGCAAAAACTGTGCCAAAAACCGCACCGCACACTATATACACTGGTGCAGCATATGTGGCTGGAAAGGGGCCAAACATAGTCACAAGTGGGCAATGTTTGGCCGGTTTTAGCCTAAGCCTCTATGGCAGCTAAACCACTTTATACATCTGAGGACTTTCTTACTGGCTGTGGGTGGCTCTGTACATAGTGGTGGTGCCAGGGTAAAGCATCATGAGACGCCGCCCTGACCAGGGCTGTGGAGTCGGAGTCGTGGAGTCGGAGTCGGTGGCTATTTTTGCAGGAGTCGGAGTCGTCATAAAATGGACCGACTCCGACTCCCAAAATATATAATAAGTTGGTCCAGTTAGTTCGATGCAGTGCAAAGAGCAAGAGGAATTGGGTCCGGCCAGTGCTACTGCTCCCATATCTTCAGCCTCATCACATGAGGAGTGTAATTGATGACATGGAGCAGGCAAAGCGCTGCCCAGGGGAAAGGATTCTGCTCTCAGGGCAAACAGATTTCAGCAAAATTTTTCACCTGTTTTCAAAGAAGTAGAAGAGTTTAACCATTCATCAAAACTGACTGTGGCTGAGGCAATTCCTTTATACCCTGACATTGTTAGAGATGTTGCCCCTGTGGTCACCGCTTTGCCCCCAACCCAAGTTAGTGTAGAGAGGCCATTCTCTAGCCTGGAAATAATGAGATCAGATGTGAGGTCATGTATGCAGGATCTGATGGAGGCCATACTATTTCTCAGAACAAATTCAGAGACTTCACCAATGTTCCTTACAATTTTTTGTGTTCTAAAGTCATATCCAATAAATATATTTTACACTGACAAGCAAAATGGTAACAATGTTTTGAACTTGTGACTTTCAGGCTCCATATCTCTCCATCCACTACAGCTTTGTACATGAGGCTACTGTAATTTTATATACACACATCTTACATCTTATACATAAATGTGACTTATTAAGCATCTGCTTAGTGCTGCAGATTCTTTCCTGTAACTGCATTGTTACTGTTTTGCTCCTAAAAATCTAATTGTTAATTTGTATTATTTTGTTAGCATTTGGGAAATCCACCTTTGGTTTTCAGCTCTGCCTGAATCCTTCTGGGCTCTGGATCAGATTCAAGCACATCTTGACCAAAATCTGATCCCAGGTCTCTTCTACACATTCCCAATGTTGGTGCAGACTGGACTTGGATACAAATACAGCTTTTTCTTCAACTCTACCCACAAGTGTTCAAAAGATCAAAACATTGTTACCCTTTAGCTTGTCAGTGTCTGTTCTACCTAAATAGCTTGATTATTGTATCATAAGGTGATAAACAGCCTGATGTTACCATTTTACTACAGTAAAGTTATCACTTAAACATACGCCGTGTATGAGGGAGTCAGGAGTCGGAGTCGGAGGTTTGGGAAATTGAGGAGTCGGACTCGGAGTCGGGGCTTCGGCTTGCCGACTCCACAGCCCTGGCCCTGACATCACCTGGTGCAGAGGGACCACATTGTAGCTCGGCTCTGAAGCTGATTGATGTGCTGTTACCAGCTTGGATGCTGGTCAGGAGATCCAACGTCCAGTAAAGCTGAAGGATACCACATCCCTTATCAGCTTTCCTCCAAAGCTGTTACACAGATGTGAAAAGGGGTGTGATTTTGTGCAAAAGAGAGTGTGCCATGTAAAACAGGGGGTGTGGCCTACTCCATCCATCAAGGCGGCAAGCTGCAATTCAGAATCTTCCTGAAGGCCACTTTCAAAAGTTGGCACGTATGCTAAAAGATCGGCCCTCTTACCCATTACTTGCTGGGGTAGTTAGATACATCATTTTCCCTTTCGTTTCTGAAATAAAAGGGTGTCCTGGGACTGTTGACTCACCCTGTAAAACCATGGGTGCATTCTAGATCATCATCCATCCAGACTTGCTAATATTCACTTCACTTGCTAATTATCTTTGGTACATCCTCTACAGTGCCCTACAGTGCCCTATCATCTTGAATCAAATTCAATAAAACGACCTAGCTCCAGGTCTTCTAGATCCTTACCCACCCGGCCCATGTTCTGTCACTTGCTAATTACTTTTGGTGTCACTTGCTGATTACCTTTGGTGTCACTTGCTGATTACTTTTGCTGTCACTTGCTAATTACCTTTGGTGTCACTTGCTGATTACTGTTGCTGTCACTTGCTAATTACCTTTGGTGTCACTTGCTGATTACCTTTGGTGTTACTTCCTGATTACCTATGCTGTCACTTGCTGATTACCTTTGCTGTCACTTGCTAATTACCTTTGCTGTCACTTGCTGATTACCTTTGGTGTTACTTGCTGATTACCTTTGCTGTCACTTGCTGATTACCTTTGGTGTTACTTGCTGATTACCTTTGCTGTCACTTGCTGATTACCTTTGCTGTCACTTGCTGATTACCTTTGCTGTCACTTGCTAATTACCTTTGCTGTCACTTGCTAATTACCTTTGCTGTCACTTGCTGATTACCTTTGGTGTGTCACTTAGAGCCAGGGAACATGCAACCATTTTTGGAGCTGTGCGTTAGAAAACTGGAGGTCTGACCGCTGTAAGAATGTGTCGTTGCCCAAGGGTGGACAGTACGGTTTCCAGTTGTTCATAACCTAGTTACCGTCCCTCAGTTATTGTACTTACTGGAGCAGAGAACAGTGAAGTGATAGCATCAACAACATTTCACGGCTGCAATGTACAGTCTGACACCCAATAACCGCATCTAATAACTATTTTTTTTTTATCAACGCTTCCCTCTATTCTCCGCAGAGGTGAACCCGAGTTATCTCCCCTCAGCTGTCATTCCCTGCCGCTGGGCTCGGAATACCAAACACCTTCCTCCGCGCACAGGCTGACCCGCGTCACCCCAATCTGAGCCCAGATAGCAGGAAATTAAAGTCAGTCATAAAAACCCTTCCAGGCCCGGAACATAACAAAGCAATAAACCAGCTCAATGACAAAACCAGCGGCAATCAACAAAGGGAGCATTCACTGGTAATCATATTCCAAGATAGGAGATCGGCGCGAGGGCTGATTGTGGATCCTTCACTGCCTGCGAATGCGGCAGAGATTATCAATTCTTTTACTTCACTTGTCTTTTTATCTTATACTGTTTTACTTTTTTTTTTACTTTATTTTATATTGCTTCATTTGATTTTATGTTTCATTTTTTATGCTTTCTACATTTTTATTTCACTTTTTACTTCACATTACTTTATTCTTATTTTTTAGTTTATTTTATGTTGTTTTATATCACCTTATTTTCTAAGTTTTATTTTCATCATTTTTTTTTTACTTATTTTCTTTCTTTTGTGTATTTACTTAATTCCCCCCCTATTTAATCTATTCTTATTTCATTTACTTTTTTTACTTTGTTTTATATTATTTAATTTTTTATTTCATTTTATTTTATTCTTATTTTATTTTTTTTTACCTTATCCTATATTGTTTTATATCATTTTATGTTTTACATTTTATTTCCACATTTTTTTCCTTTTCTTTGTTTTTTATGTTTTCTTTATTTTTTTCTATTTTCATTTTATTTCTATTTATTTTTATTTGATTAAGATTTTCTTTACTTTGTGTTACATTGTTTTATTTTATTTTGCATTTGTTTCGCATTTTCCACTATTTTTTCTTTGTTCTATTTAATTTGTTTTATTTAATTTTTTACTTCATTTTACTCTATTTTTTTTTTCATACAGTGTTTTATATCATTTTGTCTTTTATATTTATTTACCTTTTCTTTGTGTTTTATGTATATACTTTGGGCCTCATGTACGAAAGCTGTCTAGGTGTGACTGTCTTTGTTGCCCATTGCAATCAGAGCTCATAGCAACCAATCGGAGCCCATAGCGACCAATCAGAGCACATAGCAACTAATCAGAACCCCCCTTTCATTTCATATAGTGCTCTGAAAAAATTATAGGGGAGGTCTGAATGCGTGCAATGAGCTCTGATTGGTTCCTATGGGCAACAAAGAAGGTTTTAGACCTAGACAGTATTCATACATATTCCCCTTAGTTTTTTTTCTATTTGATTATTTTTAGTTGATTAAAGGGGTTGTATAATTTCATTAAATTGTCTTCAGAATAAGGGGACAGTGAAAAGAAGCAACTTTGCAATTGGATGTCATTAGCAAAGCTGTCTAGTTTTCACAGGATCCCTTATCTTCGTTTTGTGTAAACACTGTTCCCCAGTGCCGGTAGGATTCCACCTCCTTTCATTTCATTGGCTGACGGCTCTACTAATTTACATCCTGTTCGGCCCCTGGTTGTATTCAGAGGCGCGCGCATGCCTGCCTCTCTCACTCAGAATAAGGGGAGGAGAGCATTTCACTCTGCACAGCCAGCAGCTCCACAGTAACACTGCAGCTGCTTCTACAATCAGAAAACAGCAGAATTGTGCTCGGTGCCTAAATGCTCCTGCGCTGGATGAGTTCGTAGAAGACTGGATTCAACTGTAACAAACCCCCAGCTGTGAGAGGAGAAGAGATCAGTGCTCTGAGTTCATAGAAGACTGTCTAGACTGAATGCAGGCATGTGGTATGTAAACAGCTCTTACAAAATAAGACTGCATAGGGAGAGGACAGTGACATGTGGAGGGGAGGGGGAAGAGCACACTGACTCGGGAGCGAGCATGAACCGTGAAGGGGGACATGTCATCCCCCTTCAGTTAAGAAACACCCAGCTGGGAGGGGAAGAAACGCCCCTGGATTTCAGGAACTGAGAGAATCAAGCTTCAAGAAAACAGCCGAACTGATGAAGCGATACATCCTCTTTAAGATTTTCTTTACTTTGTTTTACATTGTTTTAATTTTAATTTTTCATTTGTTTCACGTTTTCCACTATTTTTTTTTATTTCATTTACATTTTTTATCCTGTTTAACCTTATTTAATTTATTTTTATTTAACGTTGTTGTTTTTCTATTACTTTATTTTGTTTTACTTTATATCTTTTATCTTTTTTCACTTTATTTTACTTTAATGTATTTTTATGTAATATTATTTTACTGTTATACTTTACTTTCATTTCATTTTCTTTTTTTAACCCTCTTATTTTACTTTTTTGTGTTTTTATCCTCTTTTGTTTCGCTTTACATAATTTTATTTAAATAAGTTTATTTCCATTTATTTTATCTTTAATGTATTTTTATTTCATTTTATTTCTTTTTTGTTTTTCTCTATTTTTTTACTTTATCTTCATTTACGTTTTAATGTAGCATTTTTTTAATCTTTTTTTATTTGACTGTGTTTTGTTTTAACCATCTTTTATTATACTGTATATACTTATACTTTATTATACTTTAGTTTCATTTACATTTTTGATGATATTTTATTGTTGAAATCCAACATTACAAATACCTGGTGATTTTTATACACATAAAGCGCACCGAAAACCAATAAAATCTTCACAGACCCCAAGAAAAAGATGAAAAAGAAGGAGGGGGGCACAGCGTGCCAATATAAAATAAAGATTGATGATGAATATATTTGATTGTAATCAGGTCTCCGTTCACCATATGAGAGATAGCTGTAATTACATTTTGCTGGTCTACCTCATAGTTCTTGCTTAGAGAAGACACATTTAATGCACAATCTCCGTTTTATCAGAAATATGGCTTTGCTTTCGAGGGAGCGCTCTAGTTTAATCTTCTCCTGCAAAATTAGTTTTCATGCATTTCTAATTTATCCCTTTGTTGGGGGTTTATATTTTGTCCTCACTGTCTTTTCTTACTTTATCCTTTGTACAGTACTGTAGGCAGGCGCCGCTCTCAGGATCGCAGTCCAATGCAGATAAAGACACAGACGGGGTTGATCTGGTTCCGACACGGGTCCTCCCGTGCTTTATTGGCACAACAGGTATACAGCGGAAAACACCAGATACAGAAACAGAATGGCAAACAAAACAAAACACCTGCTTATCTTAGCGCTGGCTATACAGTGCAGTTCCCTCACTACACCTTGGTCAGCAAGCAGATCCTGGGTATCTCCAGTGAGACGCTCCTCAGGCCAACTCCTTGACCTGTGTATCAGATCCACCTGGTCAGCTGACTAGCCGACTTATAAAGGCCAGCTAAACCCTGGGCTGGAACATGGGGAGCAGACACCCAGCCAACACTTTGTCTACTCCCGATAGAAGCCGTCCCGGGTTTTGGCTGGAGCAACCATACTACGGGTAAACGTATGTCAACCAGTTACTGTGGCCGACACAACACAAACAAAACGGCTTCTATCTCACCAAGGCCAGGTAACCTTGGTGACATGGTACTTCTTATTTCTTTGTCTGGTGTAAGCCAGAAATCTAGCTGGGGTGTACACCCCATTAAGGACCTTCCCAGCTGCCACCTTACAAGTACTTACATTCCTTTGCTACTGATGAAACCATTTGGACTATGAACGGGACCTTTTCTTTTGAATAATACACAATCTAACGTCATTGTCAGTAATTGCTTTTGTAAGAACCATTATATTCTCCCCCAAAAAGATTTTAGCATCTCACATGTTCCAAAACAGCTCGGATCTGAGAATGTCCTCTTACAGAGAATTAAAAGCATGGCAAGCCCAATAAATGTTTAGATCCTATTACCCATTAAATTGTTCTAACCCCAAGTAATAGTCTATACCCAATGGACCACTCCAGTTTGTTTTCATTAGAAAGTGCATTTCATGACACTGTACACTTTCATTACTGTGTGAGTAATATTACTTATCTGCAGCTGCATACAGGATTTCTGGCTGATGCAACAGTCTCTGTTAGGTCACATGACCTGCTCTCTGATTGGCTGATAGACACTGTGCTTTTGATGCGGACAGGAAGTCAGGCTCTCTATGTATTCCTATACGACTGACTTTGAACCTCCCATAGGAATGCATAGAGAGATTCACTTCCAGGGAACTCAACAAAGAGTGCAGGTCACATGACCCAGGGGCAGCAGTGAGAAATCCTGTATTCAGCTGCAGGTAAGCAAAATTACTGGCACCACTGTGCACCTAGAAACAAATTCTGATGAACCGAAGGGAAAAAAAAAGTGGTCCTTTAAATGAGTTAAACCCATTTTCATACACCCTATTAGGAAATTCCGAGTTAATACCTGGACTACTCTGTCTAGGATCATCATCTTCAGAGTGGAGAAAGGATACAAAGAGCGTCTCTCACTCTGGAGGACCTGTCCTGTCCTGCATTATACAGATAAGCCATTAAAGTGAATGGACTTTGTGTAATGCCTTATTTCTCCTGTGGTGATGCTGCAGGGAAACTGTACGCTCATTGCTAGGATGTCCCATAGATTGCAGCGGACTTCTGAGGTCATATTCTGGGCTTGACGGTCTTGTTACCAATTTATATACTAGTATTCTGGTTTTCTGTCACCTGACGTATTCAAGATAGTATCAGATAGAAGGTGGATTTTTGTTTTAAAGGGGTTCTACCATAAACGAAACAGACTGGAGAGCTGGTCGCAGGGCCGTCTTTCCCACTGGGCAGGGTAGGCAGCTGCCCAGGGCCCCATGAGAACAGGGGGCCCATCAGGAGTCAGGGAAAACACAAGCTTAGCTTCAGACACTTAAAAAAAGAGTCTGCTGTGTCTCTGTTTTCACTTCTGTCCTGCCTGCGTGGCAGTAACTCCTTAGCTGGCAGTGAGAGGAGGGCCGCAGAAAGTCCCCCCCCCCCCCTCCCCCCGGTCTCCTCCGCCCGCCGGGAATACAAGCTCAGACTTCTTATCTCCCTCCTCCCCTTCATCACATCTCCAGCTCCCCCCTCCCGGCTGTCTCCCTCCCAGTCACCTCGCTGTGTCCACCAGTCATTGAGGTCTGTATTGCAATGGCTGTCCGGCACCTACCTCATCATTCGAACACGGGGGCATCCCGGCTTGTTTAACGGTCCATATACTGAGGAGCACATTGCACGTTGTTTCGTGCCAATGACTTCATCCTGCAAGAGTCATTCGACTATATTCAGGGTTTGCACCATGAAATTGCGCTGATCATTACTGTCCACCACAATCCTGATGAGAAGGCGAGTGACTGAGTGATGGGTAGTCATCCAAAATTCGCCAACGTAGGTTAAATATTGCAATGTCTGTCCGGTGCCTACCTCAAAGTGCAAGATAATCCACAAAAATCCTGGCTGTAGCTCACCTCCATCAGCAGCATCTAATGCACCTGTTCCAAATATCCACAGCGTCTATGCTTGCCTCCATGCACGACCAAGGACTCCAACACCAAGTAAAGAAGGAAAAAATTCCTCAAGTACGATCCAGCTTTGAGTGCAAAACAGACGTTGCCAACAACATGTTTTTACCTTTTGTACCTCTTTTGAATTGAATAAAAGAACGTCTGTTTTGCACTCAAAGCTGGATCGTACTTGAGGAATTTTTTCCTTCTTTACTTGGTGGTGCCTACCTCATCATTCGAACATGGGGGCATCCCGGCTTGTTCAAGGGTCCATATACTGAGGAGCACATTGCACATTGTTTTTTTCCAATGACTTCATCCTGCAAGAGTCATTCGAGTATATTCAGGGTTTGCACCATGAAATTGCGCTGATCATCACTGTCCACCACAATCCTGATAAGAAGGAGACTGACGGAATGATGGGTATGCATCCAAATTTGCCAATGTTGGTTAAATATTGCAATGGCTGTCCGGCTCCTGCCTCGTCATTCGAAAATGGTGGCATCCCGGATTGTTCAATGGTCCATGAAGTCGCACTTCTCAATACTGTCCACCACCATCCTGATGAGAAGGCGAGTGACTGAGTGAAGGTTAAATATAACGTAGGTTAAATATTGCAATGTCTGTCCGGTGCCTACCTCGGCATTCGAACATGGGGGCATTCCGGCTTGTTCAATGGTCCATGAAGTCGCACTTCTCAATACTGTCCACCACCATCCTGAGGAGAAGAAGGTGAGTGAAGGTTAAATATAACTTAGGTTAAATATTGCCATGTCTGTCCGGTGCCTACCTCACCATTCGCAATTATGTTGCTCCGTACACTCACAGAACATAAGAGCTCACACAAGTCGGGTAAAAATATATCACATTATCATGTTGTAAATACCCGTACTCATTATATTTTAAAGTATCAACTTTATTTGTACACGATAATGAGCCAAATTCATCCGTCGTAAACGTTTTCGGTCACACACACGACCTTCATCAGACTTTTGGCTGTAAATAAACTCAAAAATACATGCCACAATAAAAATCACAGAACTATACATAATCACATTACATCAAATTACAAAAAGGATTGACAAAAAATCATTGTATAATATCCCTTCACCTGTGTGTACATGCATAAACAAGTAAATAAGACAAGACTTTAATCGAAAGTAAATCAAAAAGCAAAAAACAAAAAACACTGTGATCTAGTATTAACATTAATTATAATGCACCCAATACATCAGAGGTGCACATAGGGTTCTGGCCACCAAGAGGAAAACATATAGATACCTTATCTTGTATTGAATAATAGATATGGGCGCCTTTAAAGTTAAATACATAATAAATACACTCACCGGCCACTTTATTAGGTACACCATGCTAGTAACGGGTTGGACCCCCTTTTGCCTTCAGAACTGCCTCAATTCTTCGTGGCATAGATTCCACAAGGTGTTGCAACGATGCTCAATTGGTACCAAGGGGCCCAAAGAGTGCCAAGAAAATATTCCCCACACCATGACACCACCACCACCAGCCTGAACGGTTGATACAAGGCAGGATGATCCATGCTTTCATGTTGTTGACGCCAAATTCTGACCCTACCATCCGAATGTCGCAGCAGAAATCGAGACTCATCAGACCAGGCAACGTTTTTCCAATCTTCTACTGTCCAATTTCGATGAGCTTGGGCAAATTGGAGCCTCAGTTTCCTGTTCTTAGCTGAAAGGAGTGGCACCCGGTGTGGTCTTCTGCTGCTGTAGCCCATCTGCCTCAAAGTTCGCCGTACTGTGCGTTCAGAGATGCTCTTCTGCCTACCTTGGTTGTAACGGGTGGCTATTTGAGTCACTGTTGCCTTTCTATCAGCTCGAACCAGTCTGCCCATTCTCCTTTGACCTCTGGCATCAACAAGGCATTTCCGCCCACAGGACTGCCGCTCACTGGATGTTTTTTTCTTTTTCGGACCATTCTCTGTAAACCCTAGAGATGGTTGTGCGTGAAAATCCCAGGAGATCAGCAGTTTCTGAAATACTCAGACCAGCCCTTCTGGCACCAACAACCATGCCACGTTCAAAGGCACTCAAATCACCTTTCTTCCCCATACTGATGCTCGGTTTGAACTGCAGGAGATTGTCTTGACCATGTCTACATGCCTAAATGCACTGAGTTGCCGCCATGTGATTGGCTGATTAAAATTAAGTGTTAACGAGCAGTTGGACAGGTGTACCTAATAAAGTGGCCGGTGAGTGTATATTAAGTATGTTCATCAAAACACAACCCTGTCTATTAATATAGCATTAATCAATGGGAGGAAATGCAAGTAGCCAAAAAGGCCTCTTATATATATACCCACATCCCATGAATACTGTATATGTTATGAAAAGAAAATACCTCAATAAGGGATACACTATCAGTCATGCAAGAGAACAATAAGTAAGAATATAATATATCTAACTGATACTTACAGGCAATATAATGCTGAAAGGGATGCTTAGTATTGCACATGCATGGATGAAGTGGCGCCGCGATCGTTCCGGCACTCGGCGTCCTTAAAAAGGTACTGGGCATGCGCGCATACACAAGCGGATGCGCGTCATGCGAGGGCAAATGGAATACTATTTCCGCCCTTACTCTGACGATCGCGCATGCGCGAATGCGCTCCGCCTTCGTAGTGAATATATACTGTAAGTATACTAGTGAAATCGCATAAAGCATTAAAGGTGGTTCTCGCTACAGATGACTTGGTTTTAATTTAAGATTTTAAAAAACAAGCAGCTTTGCAATATTGTTCATTACAAATGTTCTACTGATTTTGAGCTAGCTGTTAGTATTACTACATCAGCTTCTCAAATCTCTATAGTACCGACCTGTTGAACCTTATCTTACTGGTGTCAGGTCTGAATGACTCATCACCTTTGAAGACGGTCGGAGAAAGAGACCCCCCTCCAGCACAGAATGCTTCTGGAGTGGAGTGGGGGGGGGAGGGGGAGGAGGACTCTGCGTCTGTGTCCGAGCGCCTGGATTAACCCTGGGGTGTCCCGCTTCCTCCTGCCCCTCTACACAGTAGATGGGGACAGCAGTGACCCTGTCTGTTACTATAATCATGATATGCCCCTTTGGAAACTGTGACTATACTAATAACTATAAAAATCAGGCATGGGGAATACTTTATGTTCTCCTGTTTAGGGACACATCCTGAGTATAGTAACACTGCCCTTGTTGTTGCTGGAGATGTGGAGACTTGTAAGCTAAGCAGGGATATAGGAACACATGCATCCCTCTGCTCTATTAGCACACAGCTTCATATTCCTCTCTACCACTCCTAAATCAGCCCTCTCCTGCAACAGACCTAGGCAACACACACAGGGTGAACTCTGAGAGCAAACCCCCTCCCCCCCTGTATAGAAGTTACGTAGTTTGCCTGTGTGCTGATGGGAGGGGGGAGAGGGCAGAACAGACAGACCAAGAACCACGCCCCTCAGTTCAACTTACCAGGGACACTGACAGGCTGAAAGCTCGTAATGAGACAACTCCTTTAAGTATAGGCGATTGTGTTCATTGCAGGAACTTCTAGAGATGTCTACTTGCCTCTATATAATTTAAGCCTGGAATGTAAGTAATTCAACAAAGGTTTCTTAAAATTGCCTTTTATCTCCATATAATGTGACTATATATGTGGGTAAAAACCTCCAATGTCACAGGCAACTAGATCGCTCCCATATATGAAAAAAGGCTTTTGGGCAGGCCAGAACGAATGTGTCACCCCAGGTGTATGAACAACTTATCAACCCATATTTACCTCACCAAGCTTACACATCCTTAATATATATACAGTTGTTACATTATGTACAAGATTCACATAGTTGTATCATAATCCATACGACATATACATCATGTTGTCATAACCAAAATATTTATTACCCCTAATGAGCAAAAATGAACTACTCTAGGGTCGTCCCTTATATAATATATCATCTAAAAGTGAAATCACACTCTCGATTTAGTCCCCGTGGTGCTAAAGTGTCAAGATGGTGTATCCACCAAGACTCCCGTTCCTTCAGCAGTTTAACCTGATTTCCCCCTCTACGGGCGTGTTTAACTTGCTCCAAAATCTGGAAACGCAACTGTGCCACCGTGTGTTTGGCCGCCACAAAATGTGCTGGTACCGGTAACCAGATTTTTTGGCACCTTATTGTCGAATTGTGGCATACCTCACCATTCGAACACGGGGGCATTCCGGCTTGTTCAATGGTCCATGAAGTCGCACTTCTCAATACTGTCCACCACCATCCTGATGAGAAGGTGAGTGACTGAGTGAAGGTTAAATATAACGTAGGTTAAATATTGCAATGTCTGTCCGGCGCCTACCTCATCGTTCGAACATGGACGCACGCATCCCGGCTTGTTCAAAGGTCCATATAATGTTAGGTCATCGCGCTGCCCACGTAAGCACTGTTGGCCGACACCTGGTAGGCTTGAGCCCTAAGGCCTTAGACCTATCAGGGAGATTACCACCGGCAGTGCTCCGCTCTGCTATGATCGGGCAGTCCTGCCTTTGACCGACAGAGGGCCCAGTCGTTCAGAAGCAGGATGTGCCGGGCCCCTCAGCTCTGCCCTGCTGCCAGTGAACTGTTACGTTCATTGCCGGTGGGCGCAGGAGCGGAACTACCAGGTGGCAGAAGCACTGGCAGATGCCTCGGGGCTCAAGGACGTGGACCCTGTGGCAGCTGTTACGTTTGATACCACGGTAGTTAGGCCCCTGTTCAGGGTGTCTTTGAAATTAATCTTAAGAAGTTACATGTAATAAGTCCTCTCTACTATCACATCTGCACTGAGAGACAGGGGCGGCAGGTGGTTCAGTAACTTACATCAACTCCCGATGTCAGTAACAGACCGGGGTATGGATAAAAAGGACTGTAAGAGTGGGGGCCCTCCTCACCCGTTCCACATTTCCGCTGCCTTGGGGTAACCCCTTTACCCAATCTTCCTTCAAACCACAAATCCAAAAACCCACCCCTGCCCGCCCCCCCCACCCAAAAATAAATTTCCCCTATCCCCATTCCCTTAACTTCGAAAGCACAAAAATGCTGGGCCAGCCCTCTATCTCCGCCCAGACTTTTGCAACATCCTTCTCTGTGCTTCCCGGGGCTACCCCTCACTCCCCCTCCCCAAACCATCCCTTAACTCTGCTGCCCGTCTTTTCCCCCCCCTCTCTCCCGCTACACCCCCCCTTTCCTCCCCTCTACCAATCCCGCACTGGCTTCCCCTTGCCCACGAATCCAGTTTAAGTTAGAAACTGACCTACAAAGTCTCCAAAAAAATCTCCCCCTCCATACATCTCTCCTTTAAACTCCAGATATCCCCTCACGAATCCCCCTCCTCACAGGGCCTTCTTCTCTGCTCCCCCCCTGTCAACTCCTACTAACCGTCTCCAAGATTTTCCCCGGGTTCCCCCCCCAATCGGAACTCACTGCCCCAACTACAGACTCTCCCCCACCTCACCACCTCAAAAGCAACCCCGAAAACCCAAACTTTAGGATTGCTATAACCCAAAAAAACCCGCTGTCACTACACTATCCCAACCCGTCTGGCCCCTCACCAAACTGTTCTTCCCCCTTTTTTTTAGAGTGTAAGCCCCCACGGGCAGGACCTCCCCTTCTTACCAGTGTTAGTTATTAATTTGTCACCTTTGTACTTGTTTGACCTATATTATGTATGAAACCCGAATATACAGCGCTCTGGAGCCAAGGGCGCTCAAAAATAAATAATAATAATAATAAAGTATAATGCCTTTGATATGATTCTGGTATTTTACTGGCCACCTGTCTATTGAGTTATTTATGCAGTGCTTCTATCATGTTAGTATGGTCATATATAGTCTCCCTTATCCTAATTGATACTGTAAGTGTATTTACTATATGAGGAAGTCTATATTGAATTTATCTTTCTCTATGCATCTGTAATTCTACTCTAAAGGGTATCATAAAGAGATAGCATTTGGTCTGTCAAGTGGTCCCTGATGAACCCCAGTTATCGCACGGCGAGAAACGTGTAGGACAAAAGGATTGGGACAGTGTATAAGTGGCTATTTCACAAAAGGATACATACATTAAGTATTGAGAAATTTTTTGTCTTAGACAATTGTTTTTTTGATGTATATATTTATGTAAAGAGAATATTTGAACATCTTGGAAATAGTATATTTTGACATATCGTAGGTTCCTGTTGGGGTCGCCCTTATCGGGGCGGTTACCCTGCTTTTTGTTAGGTAGGCTTCATGTATTTCAAATGATGGTTAATATGTTTTAACGTATATTTATTAAAGGCTAAGTTTTAGGAACGAGTAGGTGGACAACTTTTTTTGTAGTTTGGATATCACTAAATAACCTTCAATGGTATAGGCAGAACCAAGCAAAAGGTAGGCAGAGGTAGGCCACCATCCAGGGAGCCTACCTCTGATTATCAGTAAAGGCGCACAAAAATTTATAGAGTGGGAGCTGCTAATTACAGCCGTTGAACTATTTAGATGTTGTGGTTAATGTGGCCACAGCATCTTAGCATTTTCCCAATTTGCCTAGGATGCCGAAATGCCTTGCCCCAGCCCTGGGTATAGGTATGATCACACATCAGATTAGAATATCACTTCTATTTCAATGACAGGAATCCAAGGTTGACCCTTGGATTTCTGCCATGGACGTGCAGCTTGCTCTGCTGCGGATCCATATGAAGGATCGTCTCCTTGTCATCAATGGGGCTATTCATCGGAATTTGGAATCTTAAAAATTTCAATGTGTGGGTACTGGGTTGCAGAAACCCCATTCGTAGGTGGTGGACTGTCTTCAAGTTTGACTCTGATTTCGGCATCCGTCAAACCTGACTCCTGTGCCCCCGTTGCCTTCAGTCAAACATGTATCTGAAGAGGCATGTAATATTATATAACCTCACATTAGGAATTGCCAAACCTCTTTGGAGCTTCTAGTGTTATCATCTTTTTAGAGAATATATAGAAGCTCTGCATTTCCAGATATTCTGTACCAAAATGTTGTTTTACAAATTATCTTTGCTCCCAAAGGAACAAAACTGTCCAATATGAGCCAAACCATAGCCTCCACTTGGCTCGTGTACAATAATTTCCTTCATATTGGAGAAGAGCTGATCTGCATTTTTCCCATGGAGCATTGCCTGACAATAAGTATCCATACACCAACTGCTGTGGAGTTTGTGTAAGTCCTTCACCTAGCTGATGATGCTGCTGCATCTAAAAGTAGTTCATATAATTTCTGCTTCTGCTGGCTTTCGGCTCTCTTCTTCCATGCTCTCAGTGTTAGTGATAGTAGCAGGAATGGGATGGAGGTTATACAGGACAGATCACAGCATGGAGAGCATCCTAGAAGGGCAGCTCACACAGGCTCTAGATTGGGAGGAAAGCACACACAAGGCAGTTTGTGGAGGGAGAATCACTCAGTTCTGTGTACAGGTATAAAGAGAAAGCAGAGCACCTCTGGCAAAATCTAGATGTATAAACATACATAACTCACACCCAGTGTGTATTACTGGAAGGCTACCCCCACATGAGACTAAGAGCAGGTTTCAAATGGAATATAAGGGGTTATGAAAATGAATAAAGGAACAGAGGCTGTAGACTAAAACTTAGTTACTTCACACAGGTCCACCCCACTCTCCGGTGACTTACTCTAACTCTTGGGCCCTGCTTTCAAGGGCTCTTCTCTCAATGCCTTCTTCCTTGGGGGTTTCAAGTAGTTATTCCCCACATTTTTGGTTTTTCTAAGGTACCTCCCCCCAAAATCCGGAGGGTAGAATTTTCCAACTATGTACTAGGTCTAGCCCGTTGTTCAAAGACCTGTGCCAGACAAGGTACGACCCAGGCCAACTATGCTAACTCTAGCCCACTGTTCTCAGTTCTGTCCAAGCCAGGAAACAACCAAAACTCCACTGTCTAGACCACACTTCAGGCCTAACTGTTTAGGCCTCTGTACTGAGTCCATCCTACTGTTTTCAGGACTGTCCCAACAGCAGAACAACCCAAACACCACTTCCTAAGCCACACAAGGTCTAACTGCCAAGGTCACCCAACTGAGTCCAGCCCAGTGTTCTCAGGACTGACCCAACAAGAGCTCAACCCAGGCCCCACTACAGGGCCAGGCTTCAGGCCTAACTTCCTAAGCCACTCTACTGGATCTACTCAATGTTTTCAGGACTGTCCCAATAAAAGCTCAACCCAGGCCCCACTATTTAGGCTAGGCTTCAGGTCTAACTTCTTAAGCCACTCTACTGGATCTACTCAAAGTTCTCAGGACCGTCCCAATAAGAGCTCAACCCAGGCCCCACTGTTCAGACCAAACTTCAGACCTAACTTCCTAAGCCACTCTACTGGATCTACTCACTGTTCTCAGAACTGTCCCAGCAAGAGCTCAACCTAGACCCCACTGTTTAGGCCACACTTCAGGCCTAACTTCCCAAGCCACTCTACTGGCTCTACCCACTGTTCTAGGACTGTCCCAACCAGGGCACAACCCCGGCCTTACTTTCTAGGCCACACTTCAGGCCTAATTTCATAAGCCACTCTACTGAGTCCAGCCCACTGTCCCCAGCTCTGTCCAAACCGGGGAATAACCCAAGCTCCACTGTGTAGGTCATACTTCAGGCATTACTGCCTAGGTCACTTTACTGGGCCCAGCCCATTGTTCTTAGGACTGTCCAAACAAGACCCACTTAGGCCTATAAATACCAAAGCCACACTACAGACTACTAGGGTAACCAAATCTGCCCGCAGCTTCAGCCCACCAGTTCCGGGGATCCTCTCAGCCTAAAACGGGACCTAACAACAGTCACCCCACATTGGCAGAACAATATAGAACCAGGACAGGCTGACATTGGCAGAACAATATAGAACCAGGACAGGCTGAAGAGGACTTTTTACTTTATGAAGGAGACTTTCAAAAAAAATCCAGAAATAAGACAAACAATAAAAAGGTTTAAAAAAGGAACTAAAAATTTAGTTTTTTTTTCCAATTCTGCCCTCCCCAGGACCCCTGCCACCGGCTGATGCTAAATACAGCCCTAATGCTCCAGGCTTTGTGACTAAAATTGTTTGTCAGTAAAATCGAGGGATGAAGGTAAGGAATTTTAGGGGCCCCCGGGCTTTTTCCCTTTCCCCTTTTCTGCAAAACCCAAATTTTAACATAACTGAAGTAAAAAAAATCTCCCCAAGGGAAAAAGGGGGAAGGGGTCCAGGATTTGTGCAAAAAAAATCATTATCTGCATCCGATGTAGAAAACTGTATAATATATTTTACATGGCCTCAGCTGAAAACCCCAAAGGGACAAAAATGGTTTTGTAATTTTCCCTGTTGGTCTCACAATATATATTACAATACCCCTTTTGTATCGTTTGATTTACAGTTCTGTTATGCTCCAAGCTGCACTCACTATTCTCGGTCCACCTGTGTACATACATACTTTCCTTAGACCTATTACACCCCGTTTTAAAACCCTCCGAGCGCCTCACTATCTGCGGTGGAGTCATGGTACATACATTATTACCTTACTGTCCTGTTTTACATCCTTTTATTCTCCAAGCTGCGCTCATATTTGCTGGTGCAGTCACTTTTAAATACATTACTTTTCCTGTACTGACCCTGAGTTCATCCGTTTTATCCCCCTCCATTGCTGCACCCTTTAAAACAAATCTTCGTTGGCATTTTTTCCTGTGTAAACCCAAAATCATTACTTACCTGTACTGATCCTGATTACCCTGTATTATCCCCGACGCACTACTTTTCGGGGTGAGTCATTTTAAATCAACTTTTTGGTTTCCATTTCCTTTTTTTCCCCCCTTTATTCCTTAGACTATTAAAATTTTTTTAATCGATCTATTTTTGTGGCCCCCCGTTTACTGTTAACATCCCCCCAAACAACCAGAACCCCTATTAACAAATACCCAACCCCCCAAACCCACACCAAAACCACACAACAGAAACCCCGCGAAAGGGATCCGGTTAAAAATTCACAAAAACACTAGAACCCACAGCATAGAGGAGTCTTTAAAGGATTAAAACAACGTTAAACAAACATTTTGTTCAAAGCATTCCCCCAAAAAAAGCTGATTTCAGGTGTCCAACATCAAACCTTAACAACATCTATAACCGCAGGAATAAAACAAAAAACCCGTTTTTCTGCAGTGCCTCCGCAGGGGCAAATGAAGTATTACATTATATTTTTTTTGTGTTTTTTTACATTAATGTCCCTTTTCTTAGTTTGTTCCAGTAGAGAGACCCTAGTGGTGCAGCCTGCTCGCCACCGAACCTGCTCTGTGGCCCCAGAGATCAATGTATTAAAATTTGTGATGAATCGAAAAAACAAATTATTAAAAAAAAATAAAAAATAATAAAAAAAAAATAATAAAATAATAAAATATAAATAATATAAATAAATAAATAAAAAAAAAAAAAAAAAATCCTTTAAAATTTTTCATAAAAAAGCAAAAGGGTTTTCCACCTGCCGGACTCAGCCTGATGACCAGAGAAAACCACCAAATTTTCTAATGTTTTCTGAACAGATTTATCTCCTATTTTGCTTTTTAAAATTTAAGCAGCGGATTTAAAAATAAAATTTCCCGGGGTTTCCCGGGTTTCTAGACAATGGCAATCCTGAACCCGGGTCAGGCTGGCACTACGAATTTTCCATTTCCTCCCGGTCCAAGCGAGCGTTCCCCCCGTTGGGAAAAGACGCAGGGGGGCACGAAGCGGATGGGGGTCTCGCACAACGGGGGGAGGGGGTTTAAACAATTCAATCAAATACTAAATCATAAGAGACAAGACTTTATTACAAATCCCGGCTCAGTAATAGCTCAACGGGAGCGACTGTTATAGTAAATTTTTCCACCAAGGGGGCAGTATTATTGTGTTATAAATTTCCCGTAATAAGGGCAGTATTATATAGTTTTTCTTTACATGGGGCATTTTATAGTAAAT